>OY992887.1:44868357-45005857 GCA_963921405.1 Cepaea hortensis | reverse complement strand
TTTGAGTTTTCCCATGAGTTGTGCTGACTAGTGGATTTGCTTAAATGAGGCTGAGTCTCTGGCAAGCAATGTAAAGTCACATGAATGTCTTCGTGGTGTGATTGCTCCAAGATTGGCTGTGATTCGGTTTTTCTGTATTCTGCTGCTTGTGTGAATAAATGTTATGTAGTTCTGAGCCTTGATCGGCGGCTTGACAATCCGCCATCATAAAACTCTCCGTTGTCACAGAATCAGATTTCTGGCTCCAAATGTTAGACGCGTTCGCACAAACTTGTTGAATTCCTTGGCGAACATCCAGGAACTGCAACGGGTGGCAGCGGGTCGCCAAACATGGAGAGCCATGATGTCTGCCCTATGCGCCGACTTAAACTCTAAAGCAGTGTTTCCCAACGTGGGGCCCACGCCCCACAGGGGGGCAATTCGATTGTTATGGGGGGCAATTCGAAAATGGAAGAAATTGGCTGGATATAACAAAACAGGGAGACTTGAGACTGAATTTAACAAAATTGAAAACTGACTTAAAATCTCTTTGCAGCAAGTATCAAATGCAATAATCTCACTAAATTTAAATAATTACTAATAATTAAAATAATATACAAAAATCTTTCATTAAAATTATTTTGTACTTGAATTTCAGTTCTCCATTATATGTTTTGAAAATTTACTTACTGTGTTTGCTCAGTAATTTCCCCACTGGCCCCTCTGGGAACTGTGAGGCCTTCTAAAAATAAAAAATTCAAGTTTCTTTAGTGAACATTTCAATTTTTGAATATTAAAAATGATGCATTTGTTGGGGGGGGGGGGGGGCATAAGAATTTTAGAAAGGCTTAGGTGGGGCTTAGCACATAAAAGGTTGGGAAACACTGCTCTAAAGGAAAGACTAGACTAGTTCTGAGCCATGTTCTCAATGAGTTTCCAGTGGTGACAGTAGAACTGTCAGGTGTTTCCTCTGAGCCTTGTTCTTAATGAGTTTCTTCTAGTGACAGTAGAATTGTCAGGTGTATCATCTGAGCCTTGTTCTTAATGAGTTTCTTCTGGTGACAGTAGAACTACCAGGTGTATCATCTGAGCCTTGTTCTTAACTGGTGACAGTAGAAATATCGAGTGTATCATCTGAGCCTTGTTCTTTATGTTTCTTCTGGTGACAGTAGAACTGTTGGGTGTATCATCCTCCAGATAAAAATAACATACATTAACACCCTAACAAAAGAATGCTGAAAATGAGAATTATAACAATTTGAAAGTGGCTAAAACACAAAAGAAAGCTTATCACAAATATCAGAATGAGACAGTCATCATTTTTGGGCCGCATTATGAGAAGATATAAACTAGGCAATATTGTGACTACTGGAAAGATCTGTTGAAAGATATAGAGGAAGACAGCGAGAGAAAGTTCTTGGCAACCTTGTGTCATGGCACGGAAAGGAGTCAGCACATGAATTGATACATTCTGTTGAAGATTGCATGATGTGGAGAAGCCAGTCAACAAGGCACTTGATGATGATGCATATTCTGACAGAAATGGAGACTCACCCTGACATTTGGGCCTAACATCATATCTTCGATATTCCCTTACTTTCATGTAACAATCTCTTGTATGGTTATGATGTCATCATCAGCATCATGTGCCATGCCGGTAAGCATCGGCAGCCATGTCTCACCATCTCACTCGATCACCAGAGTTGTGGATCAGCTCAGCGTTCTTGTCTCGACCAAGCCATCCAGGTATTTACTTCTCTGCCTTCCTCTTGTTTTTTTCTCCTCAATCTTGTCAGTTGTCACCAAATTCTCCAATTTATTTCTTCTCATAACATGACCAATAAAACATTGACTGTCTGCGTCTAATTTCTCTAATCATTTTACAATTTTCATTATTTGTTTTTTAAATTTTGTGTGTAAGACTTGGTCATTGGTTTTTCTGTCTTTCTGGTATTCTTTACATTTTCCTCAGAAACCACATTTTCACAGCCATCAGATATTTTTCAGCCTGTTTGCTCATTGTCCACACTTCACATCCATACAAAAGCATAGGGTCTATGTAGCACCTCAACACTCTTTTCCTCGTTGCAAGTGACATCTTTTTATTGGTCAGTATGTTTTCCATCTTGCAAAAGGCTACCTTCGCCATGGCGATTCTAGTTCTAATCTCTTCAAGACATTTCCCTTCAGATGTTATGACTGTTCCGAGATAATTGTACCGATTCACTTGCTTAAGAATATTCCTATTTATTTGTATATTACATTGTGGTATTTTGTTCTTCCTAGTGATAACCATAATCAGCGTCTTCTTACAATTTAATTATAACCCTATTTGTTCACTGATGTCACCACAGATTTGCATTTAATTGCTGCATTCTTGTTGATTTCAGGGCCAGATGTACTACCTGATCAAGTGGGAGGGCTGGGGACATGAACACAACACCTGGGAGCCGGAGCACAATCTGTACTGCGAGGATCTTCTCCAAGACTACAAAAACCTGATGATCAAAGGCCAGCAGCGAAAAAGAAAATTGCCAGATCCAAGACAAGAAGACCTCTTTAGTTTTAAAAAACCAAAAATAGATGAGTTTTTCCAAAAACTGATGGAGTCCAAGATACTGGATATCATTTCTCCCCTTGATATAATAAAGTGCTACAATGCAAGTCACAAAAAGGGTAGCTCTAATGGCGTGTTAGCACAGTATCAACCAAAATTGTTGAGAATGAAAAAAAGGAAAGTCAGTCAAAAACTCTTGCGGCAAGAAACTCTGAGAGCTCTGAAAACATGGCAGGATGAACTCAATAGTATATGTAAGGGCTATGATCCGGCTCCTCTTTTTGTCGAGAACAATGTTGATCTTGAGGGGCCGCCCGAGGATTTTATCTACATTAATGAGCGAAAGGAAGGTCCGGGAGTTGTAATCCCAAAAGATCCATTAATCGGCTGTGACTGTGATGATTGTTATCTAAATAGAAAAGAATGCTGTGTCGTCGCTTGTGGTTCTGTTCTGGCATATTACAAGTCTAATGGTCGACTGCGGGTGTCAAAAGGTGTGCCAATATATGAATGCAACATTCGCTGCAAATGTGGCCCGGATTGTTTGAACAGAGTTGCTCAGAAGGGGAGAAAGATTAAACTCTGCATATTTCGCACACCAAATGGACGAGGTTGGGGTGTCAAAACTTTACAGAGGGTCAAGAAAGGGGCATTCATCATGGAGTATGTTGGGGAGGTATGTATGTTGATCACTATTTTTGTTCTCTTTAAAGTTTGTTTTTTTTTTAAGGGGAAAAACTACATTAATTTTCTGTGAAATCTTTTATAAAATTGTTGGATAATTTTCTTCCCGTCATCATTAAGTGCTTGTTGACAGTTATGCTTCTTTACATCTGGCGATTTCCAACAGAATGCAGTTCATGTGCTACTTTTCCATGCCACATTGAAAGACTGTTTTGCTCTTTATCTTTTTCCGTTAATCTTTCCAGTTGTTACAATATGATTCAGTTGTTCCTCTTCTCATTATGTGGCCAAAAATTGTTGACTGCCTCTTCTGGTGCTTGTTATAAGTTGTCTGTGTCATAGATTCTTTCAAAATATTTAGATTACTCTCGGTGGCTGCCTGAGGCATTTTCAACATTCGTCAGTAAAAACACATCTTTAAGATCTCAAGGGATTATTTGCATGATCACTATTTGTCCGACTTCCGGCCCCCCAACATGGAGGATAGGCGATTGTGCTGTTAAGGCCTATGGAGTGTTTATGCTTGTGGCTACGGTTTGCTTATGCATTTTCCTCATGTTGGAATGGAAGTGCATGGTTCCGTCGCCCTGCTACTGAGTTGAGTGCATGGAGCTGTGACACTGTGAGCTGTGAATTTCATGTGGAGTGCTTTTACATCTGCCCGTAGTTGTTTGTAGCATGAACTGCATGTTAAGAAAAATGGCAGTCGGTTGCTGAACTAACTGGGTTGCCTTATGCAGTAATGCGTGACTGCTGGTTTTATAGTAACTGCTGCTTCCATCGATGATGAACTGTATTTTTCGTGGAAGACTTTTGTGTTGGCATTCTGTCAGTCTCATTATACCTGTGTGGGCTGTTGGCTTGTCGAGACTTTTCACATGGGGGTAGTGAGGAGCATTTTGTGTGATATTCACTTGCACAGGAGCAGAGCATAATGGGGCGACCTTTTGCACTGAAGTTGGAACCGTGACTAACCACCTGTCCAGGATTCACATTCATTTGTTGTTATGTTTTTCCCTATACTTTACTTTAGATGTTCTTGTCCACCAGTTTAGAAGCATCATTAACTACTTCAGACGAGTTTTTAAGGAACCAGTTAACTGTATCATCGTTGTGGCTTATGGAATAGTGAGACGGCAATGTTTCATCATATTTTGTCATATCAAGTCCAGGGTTTAAAATCAAGCAATTTGGAAGCAGACTGTTTTGTGTTGATTTTGATGGTATGACGCATCAGCCGTTCAGAAAGCAACAGCAAACTGCTGAATTAACATGATCTATGAATTGCAAACAATTAGGTATATTTAGCTCCTGCGAAAAGAAGAAACATACTAGACTACGACACAATGTACATACCTTACAAAGAACTCCATCTTACACACGTGAAAACAAAGTGTGACTTATCCAAAAATAGAAACAATCAATAAATTAATAATACTGAAGTATTTTTTTTTTAAAATGTATTATAGACAAAGCATGACCGACGTTTCGATTCTACAAACCTTTGGCAAGGACAGGGCAACACAAACAGATAAAAAGCTAAATAAAACACAAAAGAAAATTAAACACAGCTTCTTGTTGACAGGAGAGAAACGAAAATGGTCAATATATCCCGCTGCAGTCGCTGCTTTTTCTTTGTTCCATAACATGAGCTAGTGCATCATAAACAGCCAATCAATGCTGGGGTTGAAGGACATGCAGCTAACAGTAAGCTGTGTGTTGATTGGTCTATTAGTCAGCATTCTTCTGGAGGAAGTACTCCTAGTCATGCAGTCTTTCTATTTTTATCAAAAGCTGAAGTGTAAGGTCCAGCAGACTGTGTTTTTCTTTGTATAGATTTATGTACTGGATGTATAATGTGTGAGAACTATCTCTCCATATTATTTATACTATAATTCTGCTTCTCTTCAATATTGTTTTGTTCTTTTTGGAGGTAAGCATGACCGCCAAGCTTATTGTGTCTGCAATTAACCAGTATGCTTTTGGTGTGGTTGTGTATCCAATTCATACACTGGTTAGCTAGTTGGGATTAAGTGTTGACTTCTCATCCAGAAAGCAATGGCAAACTACTGAACATGCTTAGTCAATCAACCCAGAGTTTTGGGTTGATCGCGTCCTGCAAAGAACATTCAACATTTGTTCTCCATTTTTTGTTTGTGATTTTCCTGTTTCTATGAATTCTAAATATGCAGGTGCTTCCTGCGTTAAGTAAAATTGCGTGTAGTGATTTTATAACTTATAACATTCAAAAATGATTTATTAACATTAATGAGTACACACACTGGTTGGTTATCAGGGAAGGAGAGCGAGGTATGTTTTGTAGGAATCAGGACTCTTTTTTTTTTCCATACCTGGTACATCACTTTTATTGATAATTATTATTACCTAAACAGTTTTCTTAATTGATTTTTATACCAAACAACGCACCATGTGTTCATTGTTACTTCGCATCACATAAATGTGGCTCTTCTGCCCTGAACAGGTGCCACGTTGTTGTAAAAAATGTATGGACTAATAGAGGTTAACATAACTGGAACAGAATGTGGTTCGGTAGCAATGATCCATGACCAGGGCATTTGACTGAATTACTAGAATAAAACTATCAACTGTCTGGGACAGAAAGAGTAAAGATATCTCATGCAAGAAAGTGACCAGTGAGCTCATCACTTTGTGTAGAACTAGACCACAACACTAGCGCCCTCATAGACATCGTCTCATTATTCAGCCGTTGAGACTCCTGGTGAAGTATAGGCACACAATAACTCTGACCAGATCTGCCGCATCGTGCACAAATACCCCACCCAGAGATGCAGATCCAGCCACTATGTCCACCTGCTTGTTTTCTAACACCATTGTACTGGGGGACTAGATTATTGATTGAAAGCCAGGAGTCTCTGAACTGACTGCCGTCTACAAATGTCACTACTTGACTATAACTGAGCATATGAAGCATGGTTACCTTGCTTTGCATTGAGCACTGAAGCATACCTACCTTATTGTGCTGAGGCAGTATTCTCCTCTTTCTCACTCTGTTTATATGTATAATTGGAGAACATTGTGACGACTGGAAAGATCGGTGGGAAGAGAGGCAGAGGCTGACCAAGAGAAATCATGCTGAATAGATTGAGGCGGTAGCATCGAGGAATATCGGCAGCAGAGGTGATCCAGAACACCAAAGATCGAGATATGTCATTATTATTATTGAGTGGATGCTTTTTACATAAATACAAACATGCACGCACTTATGTATGTATGAAACAGTCAAAAGGCTTTGGGCAATTTTCTTATTTATTGAAGTAGAAGTCGGTTAATTCAATTACTACCTAAATAGTTTGTGTGAACCAGCCTAAAATATGGCAGGTAAGATTTTCCTGGGAAATAAAGGTGGCCGGGGTGCTGATTAGTGTAGAAATAATGAGGCTAGCACCATATACCCAACATGTTTTGGGCGTGAAAAGTGGTCTTTTTACTTTTACTAAGGTGATCGGTATGTCACTGACTTTGGTTGTTGAGTTAGTTAGTCAGATTATCTTTACTGCACATCTGACTATTCAGTCCATAATTGCTCAGATCCACTGCTCAGTATCTCCCTCAGCGTGTTGTGGTGGGCATGTCAGCCTAGCTCGATATGCCAGAATGACATTTAAAGGGATTCATTTACCTTGGTTTTCCAGTGGTACATCAATCATGTACAGAACTATTGATGTGTTGACTGTGGTTTCATCAATATAAAATATAAGGACTTGCCAGATTTAGAGGACTGAAACACTTGAAAGCAAAAGTATATAAGTTGTCTGTCCATCTTAATGGCTCACATGTGTCACTGAGACTTATAAGAGAAGCCAAGAACAATAACACCATAACTTACTAAGGAGGATTGGTGTGGTGCTGGCTACCTCAGTCCATAGAAACCTAGCTGCATAATCCAACCAGTCATGATCAAGTCTACAAAGGGTTTGGTATAAGCTGGCTGAGAGTCTGGGCTTCATTGATAGATGAAAGCTAGAAATTGTAAAATAGAACACTTGTCTTTTGATGAAAACTGCTTGATTTTGAACCCATGTCAGATAATTGCACAGTTCACCTCCCTCCTACACCTGCAGTTGCTGGGTGACAGTATATCAGTTAATTTTGTAGTTCATCTCCTTCCTACACCTACAATTACTGAGTTTTATTTCAGATCATTTTATAGTTCATCTCCTTCCTACACTTGCAGTTACTGAGCTGTAATGTATCAGATGATTTTGTAGCTCAACTCCCCCTACACCAGCAATTGCTAATTTTTAAAACAATTTTTTTTCTACAATTTTGTAATTCATCTCCTTCTTACACCTGCAGTTGCTGAGTTTTATTTAGATAATTTTATAGTTCATCACTTTCCTACACTGTAGTTGCAGAGTTGTAGTATAATGTTTTAGTTCATCTCCCTGTACCTGTGGTTGCAGAGCTGTAGTATGTCAGATAATTATGTAGTTCATCTCCCTCCTACACCCGTAGTTGCAGAGCTGTAGTATGTCAGACAATTTTATAGTTCATCTCCCTCCTACACCCGTAGTTGCTAAGCTGTAGTATGTCAGACAATTTTATAGTTCATCTCCCTCCTACACCCGTAGTTGCTAAGCTGTAGTATGTCAGACAATTTTATAGTTCATCTCCCTCCTACACCCGTAGTTGCTAAGCTGTAGTATGTCAGACAATTTTATAGTTCATCTCCCTCCCTCCTACACCCGTAGTTGCAGAGCTGTAGTATGTCAGACAATTTTATAGTTAATCTCCCTCCTTCACCCGTAGTTGCTGAGCTATAGTATGTCAATTTTATAGTTCATCTCCCTCCTACACCCGTAGTTGCTGAGCTGTAGTATGTCAGACAATTTTATAGTTCATCAAAAGGTAGGCCAGGACGGCATAACGTGAGTTGGTTAAGGGCCTGTGCCCCAGTGGAGGATAAAAGGCAAAATAAGATACTGGCAATTCAAGTGAATATGTCTTGAAAGATAAAATAAGATACAGGTAATTCTTCTTCTTCTTCTTCTTCTTCTTCTTCTTCTTCTTCTTCTTCTTCTTCTTCTTCTTCTTCTTCTTCTTCTTCTGCATTCATTCGGAGTTTTTTTCAGGCGTGACACATCTGACTTATGCAAGCATTTGTTGACCGGGTTAACTTCCCGGGTAGATACAGGTAATTCAAGTGAATATGTCTTGATAAAAGGCAAAAGAAGATACGGGCAATTCATGTGAATATGTCTTCACTTCTGCTTATTTGAGTAATAGTATTACATTACATTTAAGTGAGCTTTTTACTTTTGTCTGTTAAGCCAGTGTTTATAATTACATGCAAGTCAACTTGTTTCCAATTTGGTTAGGTCATTACCAATGAAGAGGCTGAGAGGCGTGGAAAAGAATATGATGCAGTAGGCCGCACGTATTTGTTTGATCTGGATTTTCACGATGATGATGCTCCTTATGCTGTCGATGCAGGCACACATGGCAACGCTGCTCATTTTATCAACCACTCGGTAAGGTGTTTCATTCCAATGTGTTCATGCATTTTAATATATTTGGGGGGTGTTGCAGTCTTAATAACTTTATCTTCTTCTTTCATTCGCTTTAAATTTATTATGTCTGCAATGTTGACTTGAATAAACTTCAGACCTTTTTAGTACAGTGAGTGGTCCATAAAGTTTTTTTCTACTATTGTTTCTCTAGGCTAGAAGGTTCACCTAGATGTGTCATATTCAGGGCAGTCTTGAGCATTATAGGCAAGAAACTAGAATTCAGAACTATCACAGATAACGGTCATTGTTCACATAAACACGGTGCATTTTGGAACAACACTTCTTGCATATTTGCTGCTTTTTTTTCTCCTTCTATATTTTAAAATCACACAGGCAGAATGCATTATCAGAAACACAATGTATGACCCAAAAGCTATATGTCTGTAGATAGGATCATGCATTATGCTGACAGTTCAATCATATCTCTCTGGACAGTGCAACCCAAACTTACAAGTGCATGTTGTCTGGATCAACACCTTGGACCCTCAGTTGCCACACATATGTTTATATGCCAAACGAGACATTGAAAGTAATGAGGAGCTAACGTTTGATTACATGAGTGGTAAGTTCAAGCATAGCTGTTTTGGGCCAGGTTTTTGTGTGTATGCAAGTTGTTTCTTATTTGTTAGTTTCAGGTTATAGTGTTTTATGTATTGGAGTAATGACATACCCACATGCTGCCATTTTATGTTTGAAGATGGCCGGAGAGGTACTATTGTGTTCATGGTTGAGGTCCATACTGATAAAGGTCTCTCTTCATCTAGCTTGCTTGCTTGCTTGTGTTCGTTGGCTTGAGCTCCAACGCGAAGTCCTGTATGTCGGATGAAGGCATCCTGTTGTCCAACATCAGTGTGATGTCATACAGGACCTGAGTTTTGCGTGAGTATCCGTTGTCCCATGTCTGGCTTATTGGTGTGCAGACTGGTGGTTCCTCGCCGTACAGGCAGACACTCTCCGACTTCGGAGGAATCGGCGATCCTACTGACTTTAGCCAGGACCCCGAAGGGACCTGTTGCCCAGGACGCTCGACGAGGACGCGTCAATAGGTCTTGGCCAGTATATAACCCGGCCCTGGTGCCTTGGAAACACCTCTGCGTCCCTCTCTTCATCTAGATACACATGGTGTTTCCTGGGCGGACACTAATCTGGATCTACTGGAGGATCATTGTGGACTTCACCGTGATAAAATATGCTGATCTCTACAAACTTTGCATACTCCATCTTAGACAGACACTAATCTGGCTCTACTGATCAATTGTGGAAACCACAATTTGCTAATCTCTGCTCCATGCTCTGCAAACTTGGCATGCTGTGAGACTGCAGGAGAATCACAGCAATTCCTATATTGATTTTGGACAAAGCATCCAATTCTTACGTTCACAAGAATGCTCAGAATTGTGTGTGCCTATTAGGCTAGTTAGTGTTTATGGCTTAGGGGACAGTGAATGCAGTCCTCAAATACCAGGTCATTGGTGTCTGTGGTTTAGGGGACAGTGAATGCAGTTCCTGGCATACATGCCGAGTGTTCAAAATCAGCCGCAGGTGTTTTGGAAGCAAACTTTTAGTTGATTTTTTACTTCTTCTTCTTCTTCTTCTTCTTCTTCTTCTTCTTCTTCTTCTTCTTCTTCTTCTTCTTCTTCTTCTGCGTTCATCCGGAGAGTTTTTTCTTACGTGATTGCGTTGTGCCTGTTTTGCAGCATAGCTGCGTACTTGCGCCTTTCGGCCGACACATCTGGCTTCTGCGGGCATTTGTTGACCGGGTTAACCTTCCCGGGCGTTTCGAAGGACTTTCAACTCTCTCTGTTGTGGTGTTGTTCACATCCCAGCTGGTCAAGTTAGAACAGCCAAAGACATCACGGTCAACCCTCAAGGGAAAGCAGGGGCATTCCCCGCCTTTCAAGGAGGCTTCCATAATTTCAGAGCTGACACATAGCGCTTTGGTACTGGGCTCACCCAAGGAGTCGTCACGTCCTGCATGTGGTTGCTTAGCCTCACTTCCGTATATTGGGCGTTTCGTTAGCTACACGGCGCTCCCCATGCAAACCAGGAGAGGTCAGTCTGCAGACGACATCCACTCAGCGAGCTTTTGGTTCAGACTTTCCCTGAAATGAGTTTCTTAGCCAAGCAATATTGCCATTCGTGCTTCTGGGTCACTTTCTTAACTCCTTACTATTGTGGTGTCATCACTATCCCAGCTGACCCACCTCGAACAGCCGAAGACATCCCGGTCAACCCTCAAGGGAAGGCAGGGGCAGACCATGGGCATTCCCTGCCATCCAAGGAGGCTTCCATAATTGCAGAGCCGACACAGAGCACTCTGGTACTGGGCTCACCCAAGGAATCGTCACATCCTGTACATGGCTGCTTAGCCTCACTTCCGTATATTGGGCCTCCTGCTCACCTGTTCTTCCTCTGCCTCTCTTCCCCTCGATCATTCCATTTGTCATTATCTTCTACAATTCCTCTCTTCATTATCACAGGACCAAAGAAAGCTGTTTGTCTCTTTCTTATTGTTGTATATAATGTTCTAGTTTCATTTTTCAGGCAGTCGTTAGTTACTTTGGCAGTCCAAGGAATTCGCAACATTCGTCTCATTAACCACATCTCTGTTGCTTCCAAGCTCTTCCTAATTTGTTCACTTGCATCCTAAGATTCACAGCCATACAGCAAAACAGGTTCTATATAGCACTTCAGCACTCTTTTTCTTACATTCAATGATAGTGACTTATTGCACAAGATATTCTTCATTTTCTGAAATGCAGCTTTTGCTTGCCCTATTCTGCTCTTAATCTCTTTTGTGCATCTTCCATCTGATGTTATAAATGCCCCTAGGTATTTAAAACTATCCACTTGGTTAAGAATTTTCCCTTGTATTTCTATTTAATATTTTGGTGACACCTTTTTCTTTTACATCACCATTGGTACTGTTTTATTGATATTCAAGGAGAGTCTTTTCTTTGCACTTTCTGTTACTACAATGTCCAACATTTAGATCTTTTGCATTATTCGCCACCAATACTGTGTCATCTGCATAGCATATATTGTTAAGGACATGATATTAACTTGTAACTGAGATAGAACTAAGTTATCACCAGTCCACAGTACTTCAGATCGTGCAAGAGTGACCAGCTGAGTTACATTTCTGAACATGGACTTTCTGTGGGATCCTGTACAGGCCCAGTCTGGGAAATCACAGCTGCATGTGCTTGTGGGTTAACTAAATATAAACACCTTCAGTTGTTGCGTATGGAAATGAGCAAGATAGATTTAGATGCCTAGCAAATTCATTACACAGAAAATCCAATCGTATTTGAGAATATGAAGATAATTGCCAGTTTGCCTTATGTTTATCTAAATTTCATATATGATGTACTCAGAATTTAATTAACTTTGCTATTGTTGTCCAGGAAACTTGCTACATGAAAACCCACTACCAAGTGATATACAAGATTCTGATCAGTCACACAACTCTGAATTTGTCAGTAGTGACCAAACAGCCAGGGCACATTTAGCTGCGTTGGTGGAATCAAACAGTCTGCAGATAACTCAATCAGAACAGCCAGGGATAGTTGTAAATGATATCCCAGATGGACAACTATCCATCCCTCAAGCATTGCAAGGCATTTTAGAAAATGGGAACACCAAGACAAGTGAAGGTGTTACAGGGCAGCTAAATGACGAGGTGTTTCACAAATGGGGCGATCTCCCAACTCCAAGCTCAGACACCCAGTCCTTGGCAGATGAAAATAGTAACTCTGTGACACAGATGAGTCAGAAGTCACATTTTAGCATGGCTTGTCTGTGCGGAGCAGAGAACTGTCGCAAGTTTTTGTTTTTCTGATTTCACTCACTTAGCAGCAAGCAACATACCATACGTTCATTGGTTACCCCACACTTAACTTTTTTGTGTCTCAAGCACCTGTTTTTTAAGGTAATAAATGTTTAGGAGGAACTGCAAAGGCATGGGGATTAGTACTCTTCCTTGTCGACCTCGTTCAATCCCCAGCAGAGATAGGGTTATTTTTAACAAGTACAGCACTGGTACCGACTCCGCGTCATAAAAATGGTACCAGATCATGTTCTATGAGGGAACGATGACAAGGAAGAAAATTGGCCACCCCTCCGCCTGTTTGGTCTAGAATATATGAAGGCCCAACATTTTACAGCCCAAAGGCAGGATTACCTGGTTAAATTTGTAGGTCAGATGGAGTTAAAATAGTAACTGTTTGAGACAGGAGATTTGATAACTCTTGTCCAGAACTTGCCATATCAGAATGTTCAATGTGAAGACTGGTAGGAAGTTTGTGAACATGTCACTCCTTCACTCTAGACCTGTGACCTGCCCATGACTTTATTCGTGGGAAGATAGTGTGGTAGTTTCCCTTTGACTTCCACATTCACTTGGGTAGATTGTGACCACCACCACGTTTTGACAAATTTCCGGTTGTCAGGACAATGGCATGCCCTGCTCTGCTCAGGTGCAAAGTTGTTCACTTATTCCAGTTGCTTTACCCTTCTAACTAGAAGGTACAGTTGGGTGTTTTCCTTCATTGAGTTGGGACCACGATGGCATTTCTCATACTCTCCAGTACTTTTAAGGGCTGTCCAGAATGGAGAGTTGAATTTATAACTAGAATAAAGTCAAGTTAATCAACAAATGGCTGGGACAGAAAACAGTATTCGAACATAATTACATTTAAGTTGTATGAGTGTATATGTATTTTACAGAATGTAAAGTAATTGAATCTAGTAAAATTGTATGTTTGCAGCTGTGCATTAATGAATTAACTGCACACTCATTTTTGATTGCTCTTAGCTTATATAAATAAAATACAGGTGTGTGTTGAGTTATGTTAGAGCTTCATTCTAAACAAGGCGTTGCAGAGCAGTTTTGGTGTAACTTCTTTGCTCATATCTGGAATTATCTTTACTATCCTTGGCATAACTTGATTGTTCTAGGCATAGTTTGACCGTTCAGGGCATAATTTGACCAATGTGCATGTGAGGTCAGATAAATAGTGTAAAATAATTGTCATGCATGTGCACATAATGCTCAGGGGCATTTGTGAGTCTGGTCTTCTCTGTGTGTGTAGGTCCTGTGTGTCTGCAAAGGTCCTGTGTGTTTGGTGCTAACTTTCATAGGTGCAGACCCTCTGGCAGCTGCCGTAATTCCATTTTTGTTGTTCAGTTTGGGGGTAAATCTTTGAGTGGGACACATCTATATTTCTTGCAACTATGTTATGCTTTTGGTGTCAGCTGGGACTTAGGAAATTGCCTGGTTTTATCAGAAATGGTGCCGAATATTTTTTCAAGGGGAAAAAAAAGCCATTGGTTTCTAACACCACACGTTCCATGGTTGGAAACTTAGCTTTCTCGGCTAAAGATGAAAAATCTGGAGGCGTTATGTTCAAATTGCACACATTCAAATTGCCACGACAATTGGAGTCGCAGAGAGTAGGTTGTAAAGCCACTGTTCTATTCCAGACTGTCATTCTGTTCACGAGTGCAGTTACTTTGGAGACTCCTGTGGGTCATCACTGGAGCTATGGAGTTCATGCTTTGTGCTGAGTTTTTGGCAAGCTGCCCTGCGGAAAGAGACCAGGCCATATGAGATAAAACCTGGTAAAATGAAGCCCATCTTCTCGCCTTTAAACCTTGGATGGAATCTGTTGCAGTGAAGTAAACCTGAAACAAATGTATGCTCAAGCACACGCTAACCATTGAGTTTTATTTTTGCATATCCTTTTTTTTAACTTGGTATTGCCTGCCTTTGTCTTTGATTTGGGGTTTACCGGCAATGAGGTTCTTTTTATTATAATGGATGTGCTGAATGTAATGGGATATACACAACACGAGCACTTGACAGAGAGAGAAATAAATGCAACTGTATTGATCAGTACGTATTAGATGCCAAGGGGATAGAGGTTAAAATTTGAGACTGACAAAGAAACAGACAAGTGCTGAGTTGAGTCGAGTCAAGAACCGACATCACTGCAATCAGGACATTCCCATACGTGCTCTGTCCCCTCGTTCAACAGCCAGCGAAGAGTCATACTACTAATCGTACCCACCGCTATCTGATTAAAAGTTCTCCTGGTCTTCCCTCTCAGTTTTGAGATTCTTCCAGAACCCTTGCCGATCCCCCGCAATCTCATTCTTTCCACATATGGGTTCTCAATCTGTTCCTCCGCCTTCTCCACCCGGTTCCACAAGC
The DNA here is from genome assembly GCA_963921405.1 of Cepaea hortensis. NCBI lineage: Eukaryota > Metazoa > Mollusca > Gastropoda > Stylommatophora > Helicidae > Cepaea > Cepaea hortensis. The sequence continues at coordinate 44,990,871 of OY992887.1, read as the reverse complement.
GCATGACCACCTCCCCCTTGTACCGAACCACCATGGTGGACACCAGAGGTCGAAAATTCATGGAGGGAAAAGATGGCGGCCATAAGGAATTGGCAGAGGGTGCGGAGAGCAACCAATTCAGTTGACACAGAGAGGCTGAAAGACAAGTGCTGAGAAAATAGAATACCTGAAAACAGATGACAATGAGATGTGGCAGAGTAACAATTTATCACACTGTAATGTTACATATTTGTTGTAGATATAAATACCATCTGTAATATATAACAACAAAAGAATAAATATGTTGTCTATCTGCAGCATAACTGTTTGTTCTAGCTGTGGACATAAATGATTAGGGTTTCTTGGCAAGTTTTGCAGAAGGTAGTTTGCCATTCCTTTCCTTCTGGGCATGAAGAGAGAAAGAGGAAGGCCAAAGAGAAGATGGGTGCAGGATGTGGCAGATGATCTCCATATGGGTGTATCGGACGCGGGACATCTTGCTTATGACCAAAAAGTTTTCCAGGAAGGTTTTTATGGGAGCAAGGGTCTGCAAAGGACATGCTACTAAATGAATGAATGTGGATATAAATGTACCATTTTATAAATAATATAGCTCCTGTACCATCAGTCACCACACTTAAGTCGGCTTGTTTTGCTTCATTACAGGGCAAATACTCATGTACTTAGAACCGCAACTGTCGTCAGTGTTTTAAAATATTTGGTGGGGGATCTATGAGACTTTGTTCAGAACTGCAGACAACAATAATCCAATATCTTGGTGCACACCTTTTTGTGAACATTTCTTGTAATTTCAAATACACAAAAATATACAATTCAGGCTTTTGTTAAAGTATATGTTAACATGTTTATGTTTACAAAGGTGATTTACTTGATGTTCTTTCTTTGTTGACTGTTTTGATACTCTGTTATATCATAGAAGTTAAATAATAGGTTTACATATTGTATACCTTTAAATTACTCTTTTTTGGTTCACCTTTTTCTGTGATCATACATAATGAACATGCATATTCCTCAGCTCGGTAATTGCCACATACTTCTAAGCACATTAACTACTGGATTTAAATAAATGTGTGGTGGCAGCTTCAATTATTTTAACCAAAAGTTTGTTTTTAATTTCACTGTTAATGTTTCTCCAATGTTTAACACATTTTTATGAATGATATACCATTTTGGTATATTTTTGGACCGGTCTCTGTGGCTAAGGGCCTGCGAACGTGGTTTGTGAGCCCGTATACCCAGGTTTGAAACGCAGCGGTGCTGGTTTTTTCGAAAAAGGAGCCGGTCGTTCAGAAAGCTATGGCAAGCAAACTACTGAACGTAAAATTTGCCCAGGAATCACGAACAGCGAAAATGCTGGGGTTGACTGCTACGTCCTGTGAAGGACATGCAACTTAATTTTTTTTAAATACCATTTTGAAGACAATGAAAAATAGACAAATACCAGTGAAATCAAGAGATGACGATAAGACGTGCTGGACAGGACAAAATCCTGGCCCTCACTGGGGCTTGAACCGGGAACCTCCAGCACTTGAGGCAGACACCATACCTAGAGACCATTCAGTCCTCTTACATTGAGAAAACGTGACAATAGTATAACTAGAATAGCCTCTGTCTGGAATCCACACGGCAAAAGAAATGGAGAAAAGACCCAAAACACAGATGAGAGAGAAGTAGACACAGAAATGGATAATATAGGGAGGACAGACAGCTGCGCGGTATAACTGGGAGGGCCTGTGCCTTAAAAACACAAACTGGAAATAATGCTGTGTGTCATTTGCAAGGGGATTTTTAGATGTGTCCAATCAGGGGGGGGGGGGGGGGGGTGAGCACTCACACACTTCTATATCCAAGGGAGACAACCCTGTATGGGTGTGTTGGAAGTGCTGGACATCGTTTCCATTAACCAATAACCAAATGATAAGTAAACATACTAGTTATAATAGAACACATTTATGTTTCGTAAACAATATAATTTTTAAAAGATAATTGCCATAAGAAAGTATATACAAATAAAATACCAGCTTACAGCCAAATCCTGGTTTTAAGGCATTTAATGCTCTTGTTTTCTCTTGAAGATTTATGTGTTGAAAATTGAGTTGAAATATTTCAAAAACATGTACATGCTCATTTTTATGCTTTTAATTTCTTTGGCCACTTCTTCACTTACAAAAATAAATAACAATACTGTTTTTAAGAATTTATAAAGTTTATATTTACTTTGCTTTCTAAACACTTGAAGTTTATGGGCTTTATAATTTTGACACAACAGATAACAAATTATGCCACTGCTAACGACACCTGGTAGTTAATGTCTTAATATATTTCTGTGTTTTCCTTGCTGGCTTTCAGTTCATCCAGTGTCAACTTTGTGTTCAGATAGTATTATAAATATACAATATACTATGGTCTCTAGCCTGTTATTTCCTTCAGGTGGCTCCTAGCAGCTGTCAGCATGCGACAGTGGCCACCCCCTGGACAACAGCTGTGAGAGGCTGGCTAAACCAGGCGTGGGTAACCGATTTGGTGTCAAACCAATCTGTGAACTAGGGTATGCCTACCCAGCATGTGAAGACAGGATTCGGCAGACTGCGCAGAAGAAATCATTGATGATTCAACGGGTAAGACGGCGTTTACCTGCAAAGCGTTGTGGAACGTAATGAGGACGGCATAGCACATAGAGCACCCTGGTCATCCACTGCACCTGTATTTGTCTCCAGTCGTCTTGACTTGTCTTGCCACTGGGCTCAGTGAGAGTGAAGTCGACAAATTGCGCAACTTTCCTCACTTTAATCCAATTCATCGCGCAAGTCAGTCTTCATTCATTCTTTATAAAATCATTAGTGATGGCATAAATAGTTAAAACATGGAGGGAATTCTACGTTCAAAGTTCCGGTGTTGTAGACTTATATTAGCTGGATGTCGTCTTCATTCTGTTGAGTACACCAGTGTTCACTAAAATCATAACCAAAGCCTTGTATTTACACTCCATGGGTATTTTCAGTGGTGAACTAAGAGCATTTCCCTAACTTTTTATGTCTTGTCTACACTTTCATGGTGTAAGTATTCTTGCTCTGCGATTTTTTTTCCTTTTTGTATTAATAAATTAACAAACACAAAAATAATTCCAAGTGATACATTCTTTCATAACTTACTTGTTTACATCCTAAGAAAATTTATAGCTGCATTGTCCATTTACAAGCAAGCTGGAATATTTGCACCTTTCGGCTAACACATCTGATTCCTGCATGCTACTTATTTATTTTTGTTGTTACTTTATTTTTATTGTTTTTTTTTTATCCTTGGGACCAAAGGTTGCCTTCCCTCAACAGAACACATATTATAAATATTATGTTCTGGATAGACATGATGTTACTCGAAGCTAACAAAACAGCTACATTATTTTATGATTGTGAGAAGTCAAGAAAGTATTAAGCAAATAAAAGCATGAAAACGTTTTTGCAAAAAATATACAATTTTGTGTGTGTGTGTGTGTGTGCAACTCAGGGAGGACAAGGATTTCTAGTGCTTTATTCCTAATCCTGATATTTCTTTCTCTTTCTCTCTCATCTCTTTGTTTTACCCCACTAAACCTGTGTACTTCCGGAATGTTGTTTTAAATGTTAATTGTGTTGTGCCTGTTTACAGCAGAGCTGCGATATTTGAACCTTTCAGCCGACACATCGGACTTCTTCAGGCATTTGTTGGCCGGGTTACCTTCCCGGATCCCTACTGACCCTGAGTTGTAGATTTATGAGCTCAAACTAAGCAAGATCTCTCCTCACCACCCCTCTAGCCTACTAGTCAAGATATCTCCTCATCTCCATGTAGGAATCCTGGGCAAGAACTCTCCTTACCTCCAGTTTGAGGCATACATGGGCGTCTTGGGTAAAACCACTCCTTACCTCCACTTAGGACTTACTTGAGCAAATAACCTCACCTCTTTCTGGAACATTCTTCTTTCATTTGCTTAAAATTGATTGTCCATACCTGTAATGTTGTTTCTTGTATAAACGTCGCTGTGTTTTTAGTTCACTTAGTGGTCCATAAAGTGTATCTTCCATTGTTGTTTCTCTAGGCCAGAAGGTTTGCTTAGATATGTCATGTTTGGGACAGTGTGGGACATAATGAGTAACATCTTTCTCACTTCCACTTGGGACATACTGGGCAAGACCTCTCCTTACCTCCACTTGGGACATACTGGGCAAGAGCTCCACTTGGGATGGGACATACTGGGCAAGACCTCCACTTGGGATGGGACATACTGGGCAAGACCTCCACTTGGGATGGGACATACTGGGCAAGACCTCCACTTTTGATGGGACACACTGGGCAAGACCTCTCCTTACCTCCACTTGGGATGGGACATACTGATTAAGACCTCCACTTAGAACGGGACATACTTGGCAAGACCTCCACTTAGGATGGGACATACTGGGCAAGACCTCCACTTTTGATGGGACACACTGGGCAAGACCTCTCCTTACCTCCACTTGGGATGGGACATACTGATTAAGACCTCCACTTAGAACGGGACATACTTGGCAAGACCTCCACTTAGGATGGGACATACTTGGCAAGACCTCCACTTAGGATGGGACATACTGGGAAAGTCCTCCACTTAGGCTGGGACATACTTGGCAAGACCTCCACTTGGGATGGGACATACTGGGCAAGACCTCGCCTTACCTCCACTTGGGATGGGACATACTGGGCAAGACCTCGCCTTACCTCCACTTGGGATGGGACATACTGGGCAAGTCCTCGCCTTACCTCCACTTAGGCTGGGACATACTTGGCAAGACCTCCACTTGGGATGGGACATACTGGGCAAGACCTCGCCTTACCTCCACTTAGGCTGGGACATACTTGGCAAGACCTCCACTTGGGATGGGACATACTGGGCAAGACCTCGCCTTACCTCCACTTGGGATGGGACATACTGGGCAAGTCCTCGCCTTACCTCCACTTAGGCTGGGACATACTGGGCAAGACCTTCACTTGGGATGGGACATACTGGCAAGACCTCCACTTAGAACGGGACATACTTGGCAAGACCTCCACTTAGAACGGGACATACTTGGCAAGACCTCCACTTAGGATGGGACATACTGGGCAAGTCCTCACCTTACCTCCACTTGGGATGGGACATACTGGGCAAGACCTTCACTTGGGATGGGACATACTGGCAAGACCTCCACTTAGAACGGGACATACTTGGCAAGACCTCCACTTAGAACGGGACATACTTGGCAAGACCTCCACTTAGAACGGGACATACTTGGCAAGACCTCCACTTAGGATGGGACATACTGGGCAAGTCCTCACCTTACCTCCACTTGGGATGGGACATACTGGGCAAGACCTTCACTTGGGATGGGACATACTGGCAAGACCTCCACTTAGAACGGGACATACTGGGCAAGACCTCCACTTAGGATGGGACATACTTGGCAAGACCTCCACTTGGGATGGGACATACTGGGCAAGTCCTCTCCTTACCTCCACTTGGGATGGGACATACTGATTAAGATCTCCACTTAGAGCGGGACATACTTGGCAAGACCTCCACTTAGGATGGGACATACTTGGCAAGACCTCCACTTGGGATGGGACATACTGATTAAGACCTCCACTTAGAACGGGACATACTTGGCAAGACCTCCACTTAGGATGGGACATACTGGGCAAGTCCTCGCCTTACCTCCACTTGGGATGGGACATACTGATTAAGACCTCCACTTAGAACGGGACATACTTGGCAAGACCTCCACTTAGGATGGGACATACTTGGCAAGACCTCCACTTGGGATGGGACATACTGGACAAGACCTCCACTTGGGATGGGACATACTGGGCAAGTCCTCGCCTTACCTCCACTTGGGATGGGACATACTGGGCAAGACCTCTCCTTACCTCCACTTGGGACATACTGGGCAAGACCTCCACTTGGGATGGGACATACTGGGCAAGACCTCCACTTGGGATGGGACATACTGGGCAAGACCTTCACTTGGGATGGGACATACTGGCAAGACCTCCACTTAGAACGGGACATACTTGGCAAGACCTCCACTTAGGATGGGACATACTGGGCAAGACCTCCACTTAAGATGGGGCATACTGGGCAAGTCCTCCACTTAGGCTGGGACATACTGGGCAAGTCCTCCACTTAGAACGGGACATACTGGGCAAGTCCTCCACTTAGGCTGGGACATACTGGGCAAGACCTCCACTTAGGCTGGGACATACTGGGCAAGTCCTCCACTTAGGCTGGGACATACTGGGCAAGTCCTCCACTTAGAACGGGACATACTGGGCAAGTCCTCCACTTAGGATGGGACATACTGGGCAAGTCCTCCACTTAGGCTGGGACATACTGGGCAAGTCCTCCACTTAGGCTGGGACATACTGGGCAAGTCCTCCACTTAGAACGGGACATACTGGGCAAGTCCTCCACTTAGGATGGGACATACTGGGCAAGTCCTCCACTTGGGATGGGACATACTGGGCAAGTCCTCCACTTGGGATGGGACATACTGGGCAAGACCTCTCCTTACCTCCACTTGGGACATACTGGACAAGTATAAGGTCAAGACCTCTCCTTACCCCTCCTTAGAATGGGACACCCGGGAAGGTTAACCCGGTCAACAAATGCCCGCAGAAGTCGGATGTGTCGGCCTAACGGCGCAAGAACGCAGCTCTGCTGTAAACAGGCACAACGCAGTCACATCCAGAAAAAAAATCTGGATGAACGCAGAAGAGAAGAATGGGACATACAGGGCAAGACCTCACCTTACCTCCACTTGAGACTTATGGGCAAGACCTCAACTCCACATGGAACATACTGAACAAGACCTCAACTCCACGTGGGGCATCCAGGGCAAGCCTCATCTCTATGGGGACAAAATGGGAGAACTTAGCTCTTGTCTGCTGAATGAAGGGAGTACTGACCACTGTCTGCGTTGTGATGAATCCTGCCAAGGGCTCCAGATTTGCATTCTGCGGGATGACAAGAGAGTCAGACAATGTATCAAATCCTCTTTATTTCTTTGTTGAATTTATCTTTTATCTCATCATTCTTGAGTTTAATGTTTCTTGGCATATATTATTGGTGAATAATAATAGGGCAAAGCATTGGACTGAAATCACCATCCTATTTTGGATTTGTCAACTATGAAAACACCTTTAACTGCATTGATAGGGAATCTGTCTCATTTAATATGTTGCTGGAATTGTACCTGGTGCCTGATAGAGCGTCGCTCAAACAGTAATAGTTGGTCAGATGTAAATCTATATTTTCTGTTTTAAGTTTAGGATCTGATACTCTGCCTCTTCCATATATACTTCAGTCTGACATGGGATGATATTATTTACTAGAGTCAGCATGCCTGTCTTTTTCATCAGATCAGTTGTCTTTGATTTTGAAGGCTGGGTGTTCATAGAGATGAGTTTCTTGCAAGCAACATACCATACATTTACTATTTCTTCATTCAGAATATTGTTTAGCTTGAATGTTTTTGCTGTTAACTCCTTTCGCATTTCAATGCATTATTTTTACTGTGTGGCCAGACACTTATTTTTGTTTTCTCTGGCTCCTAGGACATCTTAGATGGACCTCCAGTATTTGGACCCTTTTGAAGCAGAAAGCCTGGTGCTGAACTTTCCTGAGGGTCCATCAAAGTGGAGTGCCATATTGATTTACAGAAACAGGCATATTTCCATGGCGTCCTGATTGTTGTGATGCGCCTCCTGGCTGATTATCTCTGTCTTCAGCAGGTTGTTTTGCTGGTGTATGCTGTGGTCTTACTCAGGTCTACCTACATATTGTGTATGTATCTAGAGCAGTCTGGTTTTATGGAAACAGAGACTCACTATCGCCCATTCTTTTGTTAAATGAATTAATTCCACTGCGGGAAGGCTAGAAGCTTTGTTGTTTGTCTTGTGAGTATTTGGCAACTGTTGAGAGCTTATCCTTAACTCCGCCCTGTCTATGACAACAATTTAGAACCTGTTAAACCATAAAGACCTAGCTATCAGCTATAGTGAGGTACACAACATCAGGAACTCAGTCGACTTAGCTTTCCCACTTTCAGCTTTACCTGTAATCTACTTTATTATATCTGCAGAGGTAGTGAACACATTCACAATTCCCCGACATAAATCCAGGGTTCAAAATCAGCCGCAACTGATTTGGAAGCAGACTACCCTGTGTTGATGTCATTGATATGAGTGCCGGTCTTTCAGAAAGCAAAAGCAAACTACACAATGTAAAAATTGCCTGATGCAGGGGTGGCAAACTACTTGTGCGTAGGGCCACATTGACAAATGTAAAGCTGGGGGGGGGGGGCATGTATATTATGTCCACTTTGTTTACAGCAGCCTATCACAATAAGTAATTATGAATTATTTATAGGTTATTAAACAGTATAAATAACTAATTATTGCAATAGTATAAAAATAGAAAATTAGACAAATTTTATCAAAAATGTTAAAACAATCATAAAGGTACATGGAATTCTGTAAAATTCAACAAGATAACTTATAAATGAACCTAAGAAATTTTTATTTCTAAATGCCCTCGAGGGCCGCATATCAGTTGCCGGGCCCTACTTTGCCCACCCCTGGCCTAGTGTATCACAAACGGAAAAAAATGCTGGGGTTGACTGCAACATCCTGTAAAGGATATACAGCTAACTTTTTTTAACACCATCAGCAGGCATCTACTCCTCCATGTGTAGGTGAAGTCTTAGCTGATCCATGCACATAAACATGTGAAATCTATGGGTGATTTGTTTCGTGGATATATTCTATGGACACTGTCTCCTGGCACATAAACATGTGAAATCTATGGGTGATTTGTTTCGTGGATATATTCTATGGACACTGTCTCCTGGCACATAAACATGTGAAATCTATGGGTGGTTTGTTTCGTGGATATATTCTATGGACACTGTCTCCTGGCACATAAACATGTGACATCTATGGGTGGTTTGTTTCGTGGATATATTCTATGGACACTGTCTCCTGGCACATAAACATGTGAAATCTATGGGTGATTTGTTTCGTGGATATATTCTATGGACACTGTCTCCTGGCACATAAACATGTGAAATCTATGGGTGATTTGTTTCGTGGATATATTCTATGGACACTGTCTCCTGGCACATAAACATGTGAAATCTATGGGTGGTTTGTTTCGTGGATATATTCTATGGACACTGTCTCCTGGCACATAAACATGTGACATCTATGGGTGGTTTGTTTCATGGATATATTCTATGGACACTGTCTCCTGGCACATAAACATGTGAAATCTATGGGTGATTTGTTTCGTGGATATATTCTATGGACACTGTCTCCTGGCACATAAACATGTAAAATCTATGGGTGGTTTGTTTCGTGGATATATTCTATGGACACTGTCTGCTGGCACATAAACATGTGAAATCTATGGGTGGTTTGTTTCGTGGATATATTCTATGGACACTGTCTCCTGGCACATAAACATGTGAAATCTATGGGTGATTTGTTTCGTGGATATATTCTATGGACACTGTCTCCTGGCACATAAACATGTGAAATCTATGGGTGGTTTGTTTCGTGGATATATTCTATGGACACTGTCTCCTGGCACATAAACATGTGAAATCTATGGGTGGTTTGTTTCGTGGATATATTCTATGGACACTGTCTCCTGGCACATAAACGTGAAATCTATGGGTGATTTGTTTCGTGGATATATTCTATGGACACTGTCTCCTGGCACATAAACATGTGAAATCTATGGGTGGTTTGTTTCGTGGATATATTCTATGGACACTGTCTCCTGGCACATAAACATGTGACATCTATGGGTGGTTTGTTTCGTGGATATATTCTATGGACACTGTCTCCTGGCACATAAACATGTGAAATCTATGGGTGATTTGTTTCGTGGATATATTCTATGGACACTGTCTCCTGGCACATAAACATGTGAAATCTATGGGTGGTTTGTTTCGTGGATATATTCTATGGACACTGTCTCCTGGCACATAAACATGTGAAATCTATGGGTGGTTTGTTTCGTGGATATATTCTATGGACACTTGTCTCTTGGCACATAAATACGCATCTAATCTATGGGTGATCTTTTTTGATGATATATTCTATAGTCACTTGGCACATAAATACGCATCTAATCTATGGGTGATCTTTTTTGATGATATATTCTATAGACACTTGTCTCTTGGCACATAAATGCGCATCTAATCTATGGGTGATCTTTTTTGATGATATATTCTATAGACACTTGTCTCTTGGCACATAAATGCGCATCTAATCTATGGGTGATCTGTTTTGATGATATATTCTATAGACACTTGTCTCTTGGCACATAAATACGCGTCTAATCTATGGGTGATCTTTTTTGATGATATATTCTATGGACACTGTCTCCTGGCACATGAACATGTGAAATCTATGGGTGATTTGTTTCGTGGATATATTCTATGGACACTTGTCTCTTGGCACATAAATATGTGTCTAATCTATGGGTGATTTGTTTCATTGATATATTCTATAGACACTGTCTCCTGGCACATAAATGCGCATCTAATCTATGGGTGATTTGTTTCATTGATATATTATATGGACACTTGATGTCAGGTCCTAGTTAGATACGACAGAGCTACCGTATGACAGTAGATGGTACTACCTGCTTCTGTTAGTGCTGAATGTTGGTCAACGCTTACCAAACCCGATACACCACATTGTGCCAACGGCTACGGGCGGAGGAGCGCAATTAGGAGGGTACAAGCCTTATCCTAGTGCGAGGAAATGCAACCTAAAGACTGAATGTTATGGCAAGGCAAACCAGGCCCTAAGTCTTGGTTGACAACTGGTCTAAGATTGAAGTTCCGACAGGCGGACAGTTAGACCATTGCTTTGCTGATCCAGCAGCTTCTGCAGCTTGTCTTGTTCCAGACGTATTGGTGATACCTTTCCTCTGGGGTACACTAGACAGGCCGAAAGAGGGATCATGCTGCATGGGCAACACATGGTCTCTAAATTCAGCCCAGGCTTTGTGTTATGGAGAGGTGTAACTCCATTTTACAAACTATCGTCTGTCAAGACGGCAAGGTGCCCGTCATTCAGTCTATAGACACTGTCTCCAGGCACATAAATAGGTGTCTAATCTATGGATGCCGGGTTAACGTCTTTCTCCGTAATCCTGTATATTTTCATGAATAACGTAGCATGCGCGAGAATCGGTAGCGGTTCTCGCCGCGTTGGTAACTTACGGGGTATGTGAGCTGGTCACACAGAAAGCAATGGCAAACTACTGAGTGTAATCTTGCCTAGTACATCAACAGCAGCTGAAAAATGCTGTTGTTGACTGCAACGTCCTGTAAGGGATATGCAAAAAAAATTATATGGGTGATTTGTTTCGTTGTTATATTCTATCCACACAGTCTCTTCTGGCACATAAATATGCCTCTAATCTATGGGCGATTTGTTTCATGCAATTATTCTATAGACACTCGTCTCCTTGCACACTGAGGATTTGTTTTTCTGGGAATCCTGAGACATTATATCAGACAGCAGATGTACCACACAAATACAAAATATTTTTAAAACAAACTATAGAGCCAGCAAATAAGTCCCTGCCATTTAACTTAGACATTGGGATTCTTGCATGTTGCAAGAAAAGAATATCACAGACCAAAAAGAAGAAACAATACAGACATTGGAATTCTTGCATGTTGCAAGAAAAGAATATCACAGACCAAAAAGAAGAAACAATACAGACATTGGGATTCTTGCATATTGCCAGAAAAGAATATCACAGACCAAAAAGAAGAAACAATACAGACATTGGAATTCTTGCATGTTGCAAGAAAAGAATATCACAGACCAAAAAGAAGAAACAATACAGACATTGGAACTCTTGCATGTTGCAAGAAAAGAATATCACAGACCAAAAAGAAGAAACAATACAGACATTGGAATTCTTGCATGTTGCAAGAAAAGAATATCACAGACCAAAAAGAAGAAACAATACAGACATTGGAGTTCTTGCATGTTGCAAGAAAAGAATATCACAGACCAAAAAGAAGAAACAGTACAGACATTCTACAAGATCTGGACATGGAAGCAGACTGGCTCATAAACTACACAGAAGAACATTACCCAAGCAGTGTAGGCCAAAATGATTCTATCTCTTCTGCATACTTTGGACATTCTTGTAGCAAATGTTTAGCAGTTATTTTACCAGTTCCACGGGTACTCGTATCAATATTTAATCAATCAGGTGCCGTCTCTGCAATGAAGGTTGGCTGTAATGGATCGCCAACACTGTCTGTCTCTTGCCTTGACTATATTCTGTCAGGCTGATGTTCGTCCATCTTTTGATGTTATCCTCCCATTTGTATCGTTGTCTACCTCTTGCTCGCTTGCCCTCAACTTTGCCTTCCAGTATGGTTTTTATAAGAGTAACTTTCATGTCTTTTAACGTGGCCAAAATATTTCACTTGTCTCCTCTTTATTTCTTTCATCAACTCTCTCTTCATTCCCAGTTTTTCTAGGACCTCTGCATTTGATTGTTTTTGTTTCCATGAAATACGACCTACAGGGACCTCACCATGTAATGTCCCAAAGACAGCAGAGGTAATTCAACAACAAGAAAAAAGCGATACGGGTAATTCTTATCAATATTGCCTATCTTTGATTTATTGAACAAGTTTTTCAGAAATAACATTTGGGGAACCCTTTGAAGCTACTAAGACAGTTCATAAATAAACATACAGGTATTGTTTGGCACTCATATAAGTAGAAGAAATAAGTAGAGGCTAGAGGACACAAGGGGCTCCCTGGTCGAGGGGTTAGCAGCTTTCTCTGTAACCCCGAATACTCTCGTGGTTGACGTGAGCACACGAGAATTGGAAGCGGTTGGAGTCGCGCCAGTGGCTTATGAGAGTATGGAGCCGGTCGCTCAGAAAGCAATGGCAAACTACTGAGCGTAATCTTGCCAAGAAATCAACAATCAGCTGAAAGATGCTGATGTTGACAGCGATGTCCTGTAAAGGATATGCAAAACATTTTTTTAGAGAGACACAAGAGACAACATAAAACTGAAAGCTGTAGTTACAGCGGGATTGGAACCTGATAGCAGTAGAAGAAATAAGTAGATTCCTTGTCTGACCTTTTTCGCAGTACCTTGTCAGGTGTATACTGCAGTTATTTATCATATGAAGTGAATGAATTAATTATACTTTGGCTGAAATACTTAAAACACATAGTCATTTATACGTTTTAAAATCTAGAATATAAGGTATTTTTAATGACTGTGCAGTGTTTGAAAATAATGCCGGTCCAAGTTTTGTATTTACCTATTATGTTGCATGAACTTTACAGACGGTGAATACAAAACTTGGACTGGCAATATTTTCAAAACCCTGCACAGTCATTAAAAATACACCGTATATATAACACTGCAGTATTCACCTGCCGGTCTCCGTGGCAAAGTCATTATGGACGCGGTTCGTAATTCCACTTGCCTGCGTTCGAAACAGCTGCGACCAATTTGGCAGCAGATCGTGTCGCGCTGGGTTTTAACGTGATGGTATGTGAGCCGGTCGTTCAGAAACCAATGGCAAACTACTGAACGCAAACTTGCCAAGACATCAACAGCAGCAGTGCTGGTGTTGACAGCGATGTCTTGTAAACAGGATATGAAAAAAATAAAAAAAAAGTATACGCCTGACCAAATGGATGTAATGTATGTATGTAGGCGTGCTCCTCCCCTCTTCTCTCTCTCTCTCTCTCTCTCTCTCTCTCTCTCTCTCTCTCTCCTCTCTCTCTCTCTCTCTCTCTCTCTCTCTCTCTCTCTCTCTCTACTTGGATATGTATATTTATGAATGTGTGTATGGCAAATCATTATCACACAATTTATCTACTATGTCTGCAGTCATTCATTCATTCAGTAGCATGTCCTTTGCAGAACCTCGCTCCCATAAAAACCTTCCGGAAAACCTCTCGATCATAAGCAAGATGTCCCGCGTCCAATACACCCGTCAGGAGATCATCCGCCACATCCTACATCCATCTTCTCTTTGGCCTTCCTCTTCCTCTCTTCCCAGTCATATACCCCTCCATTATTGTTCTCTCCAAACTTTCGTGGCGTTTCAAGTGACCAAAATATTTCAATTTTCTTTGTTTTATCGTCTTCAATAGCCAATCTTCTTCAATTTTCAGCTCTTGAAGTATGGATGCATTTGTTCTTTTCTTTACCCAAGATATTCTTAGAACTCGTCTGTAACATTTATATTCAAAGGCATTTATGCGCTGTTCAGATTGTTTAGTAAGTGTCCAGGTCTCACAGACGTATGTTGCAATGCTCTTAAAAATCTAATTTTTGTAGTTCTGTCTGTCCCACTCCATAATTTATTCAGTTGTTCTTTATTCAGTTGTTCTGTTATTGCTCTTTGAAGAGCAATTGATAGTCGTCGTTTAATTTCTGTCATTGTGTCACCGTTGTTGGTAATCAATGGCCCAAGATATTCAAAATTTTCCTCCACCTCCAATTTTTCCTCGTTAACATATATTTCTTTCTCCATAGTAGTTTTATCTGTATGCATTATCTTTATTTTTGCTATGCAGCCATTACCGTGTAGTATTCGTGTTCACATATCATTTAAAAATTCTGAAGTGGCACAATGGCAGACAAAAACAAAAGAAAACGTCATTGCCTCATCAGACGCAGTCTACACTTCAATACACTCGTACATTAGAAACATCCGTGTTTAATGAGTTTATTGATGTTCACGTGAGATAGACTTCAGCTGAATGAAAAAAAAAAAACTGCCACAAAAAGTGAAAAACGCGGAATTTGACGCAATGACAAACACACACACGTACACACATAAACGTTTGGTTTTAGGCATTGGTTTTTTAACCTAAACATATCCACAATTAAACATATGTACGAGGGTAAGTTAATAAGTAAGTCACAAATGGTTGTAGAAAAATAACTAAATATGATAACAACTTGAAACCAGTTTGTTTGTATGAAAGACTTTGCGAAAGCGGTTCGTGAGCCGGGTACCAGGCTTTCGAAACTCAGCCGCGACCGATTTGTGCAGCAGACCGTGTCGCGTTGTGTTATAACGTGCTGGTATGGGAGCCCGTCGTTCAGAAAGCAATGGCAAACTACCGAACTAACAATTTGCCTAGTACATCAACAGCAGCTGAAAAATGCTGGTGTTGACTGCAAGGGATATGCAACATTTAAAAAACAAAACAACTGACTTATGCACTTATCCCATAGTTTTATCAGTAATATCAGTTCTCCCAAACCGCATGCATAAATCTGCGTGCCCTGTTTTCATTTACCTGCCATCTCACAGAACTGTGTGACTTACTTATTGGCTCGCCCTCGTAACTGTTTTGGCGGGAGACATTTCGCGAATGACGCCGAAGTTGAATGTGAAGTGAAAACGTGGTTTAGAAAACAGAGCACGCAGTTCTACGCAGCCGGTTTGGGATAGCTGATAAAACGATGGGATAAGTGCATCAATATTGGTGGAAATTATGTTGAGAAATAAAGGGACAATGCATGTATAAAAATAAACAGGTTTCAAGTTGTTTCATATTTAGTTATTTTTCTACAGCCATTTGTGACTTGGTTATTAATTAATCGTATGTACTTTGCAGTTTCTGTAACAGTGGCATGCACTACTATCGTTTCGTGTATAAGTGAAGGTCACCGTGGCCGCGAGGTGAGCGCACTCTCGCTTCTACTTTCTCTGGTGACCGCGGCGTAGTGAATGCATTCCACACACGGGTCATTTAGACTAAAATATATAGTCAAATCTCGGTTTTCGTCGATAATCTGTCCGAAAACAATCGACGAAAACCGAGGTAATTTTTCCATTTGAATCAATGTAAATCCAATTAATTCGTTCTAGACACTCCAAAATACATACAAGAAACACATTTTAAAGAGAATAAATAGAGTGTTTAATACTATTTTTCGGCCCCAGATGTGTCCGAACTCGCACCTTCGCCGTGCTGAGTAATACACTATATGCCAGTACGCCGGTTGAATGTTTCAAACCATAATCTGTTGACTTTTAAATCACTAAGTACACCAGTCATTTTTCGTCTTTTGTCAGTCGCAGCAGTGCGTCGTCAGTCGTCGTCGTCAGTCGCACTGCGAGCGCTAACAAGACAAGTCGCCTTAACCAGTCAAGAAGCCTGATGCGGGGGGGGGGGGGGGGAATGGCACGTCGCAAGAACACCAAGAAACACGTGGTATCCAAGATGTGCAGCATGGGGGCCAACAAGACCGTCAAGAAGATGAACATGGAGAGCCTGCCTGCTAGCTGTACTAAAGAACCTGAAACTACAGCTACTACTGAAGCCACCACGAGGGAGAAGATCGACAGCCCACCCAAGACCCAAGACAGCATAGAAGAAGGAGGAGAAAGACACCAGAGCCGGGGACACCGACTCAAAAACAGTCCGATGGGTTGTGAAGCGGATTCAAGTGGAGCTGACAGACGAAGAAATCCTGAAGCAAAGATGAAGAAGGAAAACGAGGAAATCCTACAAATTATCAAAACCGAAAGAGAACTACTGAACGCCGAAAGGACGCAGCATCAATCCAAACCAACAGATGAGATGAAGCAAGGTGAAGCACCACAAAATAAAAACATAGAAAAACTGATGGAGACAATTCACAGAAAAGGAGACAAAAAGACGCATGATGGAGCCAAGCCTCTGACCAATCAGAAACAGCAAGCAGAAGCCAGTAGTCCAGCCAAGATACCTCTATGGAAGAGGGAAAAAATATATGAAGCTGATTACGAAAAAAGGGAAGAGCAAGCTAGACTACGATGCGAACAATACGAAAATGACTTCAGCACATGGCAAAATAAATTTCGTACGGAAACGCAACTCATCTGGAAACCAATGGATGAAGAATACAACAGCATCTTCGAGAAGGTGACACAAACTCACAACAAATCGAAAGATAACGAAACATCAAAGAGTCCTTATAAGGACTGCACCTAGCCAAACCAGGCGAGCCAGGAGCCTGCACCAACAAAGGAAACCACAAGAGGAGACGAGCACAAAGGATAGCCGCCGACCAACCCCCAGCTCACAAGACAAGAATTAGGGTGAATGAACCCATAAAAACCACGGACCTCAACAATAACCACAGCTGAATAACGCAGGCTGAACGAAGCCGAATTTGGAATTTTTGTATTGGAATTGGAATTGGAACTCAGTCATTTTCTAATGAGATCGGCATACAACAGACTGATCTCTTCACATATGATTGCCTCCGAAACAGAATCTCCATCTAATTGTTTTTGATTTATACAAAGTAATAATAACTGTTCGACACCTTCAATTGGTTTTCGATTTCTGTTTCGTTAGCACATTTGTGTCTTTCACTACAATATCCTCTTTTATTGTTTCCTTTTCGCCACAATGAAACTTATCGTGGATGACGACTTCACGTACATGCGGCCGATTTCAGCAATATTAATGCCACTCTCGTATTTTATTATTAGCAAGTGATGCTCACACAACGAAAAACAACGCCAAACTGAGCAGGAGAACACGCAAACGTAGCAGCAAGGTCATGTCAACACATCGACGAAAACCGAGGCAATCGACGAAAACGGAGACATGATCTTCGCGAAGAAAAAAAAATAGATGAAAACCAAAACCGAAGGCAACGAAAACCGAGGTTAAATTGTATACTGAATCACATTAAACACGTACCGCTATTATAAATACTGATGCTGAGAAGCTGAAAAAGAAAGTTGGAATGGATTTTCCCGTTTGTCATGAGGTAGAGAGCGAATGGCTGCTGGAATGGAAAGTGTACGATCCAACCCATGGGTTTGTGTTCAAACTCATCATCATCATCATCATCATCATCATCATCATCATCATCATCATCATCATCATCATCATCATCATCATCATCATCATCATCATCATCATGTGCCATGCCGATAAGCGTGGGCGATCATGTTTCGCCATCTCACTCGATCTCCAGAGTCGTGGATCAGCTCAGTGTTCTTGTCTCGATCATGCCACGTGGCCAAGCCATCCATGTATTTAGTCTCTGCCTACCCTTGTTCTCTTCCCATTGATTTTGCCAGTTGTTACCTATAGTGTGTTGTTTTTGTTTTTTTGGCCCCAATATAAAATTCAATATCCCAGTAACCAACTGAGGGGAAATGATGAGATTGAGCATATAAACTTATCATTATGTGCACCCAACAAAAAAATTTTTGTTCTGGAGATTGTACGGCAGATTTCAATTTTTGTTTATATGCGGTATATAATTTACAGCTCAGGGATTAAGTCCATCATTTTAAAAGTAATACAGCTTCAGCAAGACACATCCGCGATTTTTTTGAAATTGTCTCGCGGTTTTCGTTTTGACATAAACAGCGCGGAGTTAAATGGTATTGTTCAGAGGTGTCTCCAATGGGGGCTCTTTCATGAAACGTGATTATATAAATAAACTTGCTGACTCGGCCAGGCTTCGCCCAGCTCCTGGCGGGGATCTATCTATCTATCTATCTATCTATCTATCTATCTATCTATCTATCTATCTATCTATCCATCCATCCATCCATCCATCCATCCATCCATCCATCCATCCATCCATCCATCCATCCATCCATCCACCTACCTTTCTACCTACCTACCTACCTACTTACCTACCTACCTACCTACCTGTCTGTCTGTCTGTCTGTCTGTCTGTCTGTCTGTCTGTCAACCAGTCCGCGCTATTAAATATTGATAACAGTTACTGGAAAAAAATGTGAGGACCGTGTGTTGAAAGAGGAAGAGGACTATTGGAGAAAGGATGGATTGAATTTTATGCAACCGAGAGCAATCATCAACCTACTGGAATCGTCCGATTAAGGTCTGAGCAGATCGCAGACCTTAATCTACGTACACATTTACTGGGATATTTTGCTCCAACTATTCAGACGAATTGCAGGCTCTAAACATTACAGCATCGGAATAATGTCAATGGCAACAGTTTGTATTCCACGGTGATGAATTTTCAATTCCGCAAGCCCTCAGCGGTGACAAACAACTGTATTGAAAAAAAAACAACAACAAACAAACAAACACACACACACACACTAAACGCATTGAATACCAACAGAATAGTAATATTGCGGTGGAAACTGACATATTGTGGCATAACAAGATACGTGAGAGCAAACACGTTGTCAAATTAGGGGACAACACACGTGCATACGAATCAATCTATAAACTTCAATGAAAAGAGGACCAACATCTTGGTCGTTAAGAATAAAGCCCACTACAGAGACACTGACAACCATTTTCATAGTGCAAAACAGGTAATCATGTTCCGTCTCTGAACGGTAAACAGCAGAGTAGACAATCTTTCACGAAGACTCAAAGCGGGACTGTCATCCATGTGTACGTGTGAACAAACTACACAGACAGCTGAACAGATCCTTACAAATGGAAACATGATGACTAAATTGCGGTATCATTTCTGGTCACTCCATACGCACATTAACGCACAGCTATTTTGGAAGCTTTCACGAACTCAATATAAAAAGCTAACATGAATACTTGTGTACACGTTATTAACCAACAGCTGAAGAAACAAGAAGGAAATGAAAAATAAGGTAAGAAATATATTCCTTGTACTTTCCTGTCAATTTAAAAATTATTTACCCCATGCCTCTGTAAATACTCTGTCTTTACTAATATTACACATTGCACCCCTCTCGGGAGTCTCCGTGGTGAAGTGGTCAAGCCGTCTGACTCGGGCTCCGAAGGTTGTATGTTCGATTTCGGGCCGCGTCCTTCATTTCACGAGTGCATTTTTTCTTAGACTCCAGAGGGTCGTCGCTGGAGCTATGGAGTTCGTGCTTTGTGCGACGCTTTCCGCGCTGCGGAAAGAAACTGAGCCATATGGGATAAAACCCGGTGCAATGCAGCCGACCTTGTCGACTTTTAAGCTACTTCTTTTATTGCACCCACTCCCATACGAATCCGGATATGCCTTGTGTGTCATATGAATTGGAGGAGCGTCCATTACTGTAAACACAAATTTGTTAGCGAGAAATCACTAGTTTTTCAGCAAAACATCAAAGAAATGTCGCCGCTTTCGATGATTTAATTTGCTTTTGTACCTATCAAAGACAGATTGCTTGGGTGGGGGTAAATATAAGACGGCAGGACAAATGTCATAACGATGCAACAGTTTTCAAAATAATTGATCGTGAATGAAGGCATTCATTGCGGAACATAGGCATACTATAGTTCTCCAATTTAATGTCTTCTCATAACGTGACCAAAAATACGTCTAATTTCTCTCATTAATAAGTTTACCATATTCATTTGTTTCTTGTAAGACTTGGTCATCGGTTTTTCTGTTTGTCCATGGTATTCTTTACATTGTCATCAGAAACCACAAATTCCGCAGCCATCAGATGTTTTTCAGCTTGTCTGTTCATTGTCCATGCTTCACATCCATACAAAAGCACAGGTTCTATGTAGCACCTCAACACTCTTTTTCTCGTTGCAAATGACATATTTTTTTATTGGTCAGTGTGTTTTCCATCTTGTAAAAGGTTACCTTCGCAACGGCAATTCTTGTTCTAATCTCCTCAAGGCACCTCCCACCAGATGTTATGACTGTTCCTAGAATATTGTACCGGTTCACTTGTTTAAGAATATTCCCATTTACATATATATTGCCGGCTTCGTGGCTTAGAGGTTAGCGACTTCTCTCCGTAATCTCGTATACTCTCGTAGGTAACGTGATGATGGTGAGAATCAGCAGTGGTTCGAATCGCATCGGTAACTTACGGGGTATGTGAGCCGGCTGCTCAGAAAGCAATGGCAAACTACTGAGCGTAATCTTGCCAAGAAATCAACATACAGCTGAAAGATGCTGGTGTTGACAGCGATGTCCTGTAAAGGATATGCCAAAAAAAAACAAACATATATATTACATTATGGCATTTCCTTCTTCCTAGTGACGACCATAACGTGTGTCTTCTTACAATTTAATTCTAACCCTAGTTGTTCACTGTGCAATGTGTACAGACTACATGAGAACAATGAAAGTGACACGTGCAACGCGATTGCCATCACCTAAGCTATGACCCTGAAAATGTGTTCGCGTTGTGGTAGTATTTTTTTCTTCATATCCTACTTACAGGACATCGCTGTCAACACACGCATTTTACTGCTTTTGTTGATGTCTTGGAAAGTTTACGTTCAGTAGCTTGCCATTGCTTTCTGAACGACCGGCTCCCATACCAACATGTTAAAAGCCAGCACAACACGATCTGCTGCCAAATCGGTCGCAGCTGTGTTTCGAACGCGTCCGCAAGACCTTAGCCAGGGAGCATCCAGTCACTCATCCAGTGCTACAGGTCAGCAGAGAACTCTCGCAACCAGAAATTAACAGTTCAAGTTTTCAACGTGAGACTCTAGCGAGTATGGAGTCTATGCATGCAACGGTGGATGTGCTCAATAGACAGATAAGTAATCGTGTAGACAGACCACCTACCAGTGACACTCGTACATACAACAGCAATGAAGAGCTCACGTATTCATCGAGGGAGTATCGGAATAATGCCAATGGCAACAGTTTGTATTCCACAGTGATGAATTTTCAATTCCGCAAGCCCTCAGCGGTGACAAACAACTGTATTGAAAAAAAAACACACACACACAGAGAACTCTCGCAACCAGAAACTAAAGGTTCAAGTTTTCAACGTGAGACTCTATCGAGTATGGAGTCTATGCATGCAACGGAGGACGTGCTCAATAGACAGATAAGTAATCGTGTAGACAGTCCACCTACCAGTGACACTCGTACATACAACAGCAATGAAGAGCTCAGTATTCATCGAGGGAGTATCGTACGGCGGAAGTGTTCATGTGGTGTAGTACGAAGACGTGGAGAGGACAATACCAGTTTAGACTTGCTCTCCACGGGCTACCAAGGGTACGGATCCACATGAACAATGAACTCTTTTTTGTGTATTTTAATTAGAGACTTTTATAAATATACCATCTTGTGTGGGGGAGTACAGCGGTGATGTAGCACCTCAACATGTTGTAGTTTTGTGTCGAGTTACACCATATCAGCTATCCATTGTTAAAAGTGTATGTGATGCATTCTCCATGATGTTATGAGGAGGAACATGTTGAATTTTTGGTTTTATATGAATGGGGAAGGCATTAGGTTACTTGTGATTACCTGCTGTATTATTTAAGGTAGTAATGAAATGGGCAAGAGATTGAGTATGAGGGTGATATATGCACTGCCACTCACGCATCGTTACTAGGTCAAGTATGGAGAGAAGCATTACTCTCCCATCATTTGAAAACTATGTTTTCTTTTGAGGAGGAGGTAGTGTGACGTGCATAGGTTTATGCAAATTTGGGGGTTAATGGACGAGGTAGGAATTTTCTAATAATAGTAGGGTTAACTGGGGCAGAGAAGAATATGCAGATGTGAGGCCAAGAGGGTTAATCACAATCTTCAACAAACTGGGATAGTCCCAGACCAGGGGATGGTTTAGGCACGGACGTGTCAATATAAATCGTCTTGCTAATGGGGGAAGCCCGAAACAACTGGTGAGGATATCACGTACTTGTCGAGATTTAAGTCACCGGTGGGGGGAGGGAGGGGTGAATCGTATTAGTCTATGAAGAGACAAAGGACAATTCTAAAGGTAATTTTCATGGGAACTAATAATTGGGGTTAAAAAGAGGTTAAATGATGTTTCTTGGGAGGTCCAGGAATAATGAATAAAAACACAAGGCTGGGCAGATGACGGGGATTCGGGGTGGAGTAGTGGTGGAGCCAGGGAGCAATCCGCCTGGTGGTTTTGCCAGCTCAGGCATGGAGACTGAACTAGGGGAGTTGATGTTGGGCTGAGGTGTGAGACACCAGCCAAGCTAGTGGGGATTCGGAGTTTAGTTGTGGCGGAGTGAAGGAGAACTCTGCCTGTCGTTTTGAGCCAGGGAGGTTGAGACTGAGCGAAGAGCAGTCAGTTGAAGTCCTGGGCAGACAGTGGAGGACTGAGGTCTGGCCCAGTAGAGTGGAGAACAGTGTATTGCGCGAGGCCAGTAAACGGCTATTGTGTTGTCGCAGGATCTTATTGTGTTAAGTATTCTCTGAGTGTGCTGGAACTGTTCATATACACTATCGATACAGTTCACTGTTGAAATTGTTCCTGATGAGTAGTGTTGTATCATCAAGTGTGTTCTAATTAAAAATCGTGTGTGCGCAGCCTGCTGTTAGATATTGATTCATCGTTGTTGATCAGTCGTTCAATACGACATTCACACAGACATCCTCTAGACACAACCACAGCCACTTCTTTATGTAAATAACTTTGTGACACAGGACTTTGTCGAAGCCAAAAGTTAGGTAAGTATAGGAACCTATGACAGGTTTAGCAAACCGGAAGGGTATTTACTTGATCCTAGAAAAGTACTGCTCATGAATCGTGGAGGAATTTAGAGAAAAGATGCTAGTCACAGGCGCTGGAACTACAATAACACCCTTCCCACGACGCCTAACGGCTTAAGGGGAAATAGCTAGTTGCATATCCTATACAGGACTTCGCAGTCAACCCCATCATTTTTGGCTGTTTGTGATCTCTTGGCAAGTTTTCGCTCAGTAGTTTGCCGTTGCTTTCTGAGTGATCGGCACGCATACCATTTTATAAAATACCCAACGCAAGGCGGTCTTATACAAAATCGTCCGCAGCTGTGCTTCGAACGCGGTGTGCGAGATTACGAACTGTGTCTGTAACACCTTCGCCACGGAGCCAGCAATAAGTGGAAAATAAAATAATAATATCAACAGACTACAACCCAATGCCTAGGGGGTCTTAAAAGACTCGGCTGTAGGAAATCAAGAAGACAGCTTGAGTGGAGACATGCTTACAAGCTACATTGCTCCAACAAGAAATTGTCAGATAACAAATGAACTTATAATTCCATGTAACATGAAATTACTGAAACTACAAATTTGTATGGGTCTCATATTCTATATAGTCAGAACTTGTGAATTATATTAAAAGTAAAATAATATTGCTGGCTACTGACTGGAATGTAAGAAATATGTAACAAGTTGTTGCATATTCTTTACAGGACGTAGCAGGTCAACCCCAGCATTTTTTTTGGCTGATCGTGATTCCTGGACAAGATTACGTTCAGTCGTGTATCATTGCTTTCTGAACTACCGGCACTCATACCATTTCATAAAAAAACCAATGTAGGGCGGTCTGCTGCCAAATCTCCCACAGCTGTGTTTCGACCGCGGGTATGTGGGATTACGAACTGCGTACGCAACACCTTCGCCACTAAAACACTCAAGAGTGTATGTAATAGAAGCCGATGTTCAGTCTAAACATTTCACAACTGTATGACAGACTGACTTTCATTCTGCGAACCAGCGCTCGCTCTGAAACTTTCGGGTTGCTGGTGCCGATGTAGCGGGTTCAACCCGTACACCGGTCAGTTGGACTTAAATATTGACTTCTCGTCCTTGACAAGTAAATTACAAGTACCTCAGAAGTCGGAGTGCGTCCACCTGATGGCGAGGGATACTGGTATTATGGAAAGCTAATCCACACGCAAAAAATCAGACGAGTGCACTAGAAGTAGTAGCACGTGAATGGGTTACGCTGAGTTCAAAACGAACCCACGCAAAAAAAAAAAAAAAATCAGTCCGATGCACCCTCTATAGTGCAGTGGTTCTCAACCTTTTTTGGCCGGCCCGTGCCCCCCTTCACCATATTTTCACAACGTCATCCCCCCCTTTCATATTTCCTACCTAAAATCCCCCCTCCCGCTCCTGCCCCTACACAGTATACGTAATAATGGAAGCACATACCAAAACAAGTCTAGACGCCCACATAAAACGTGATTTGTGGGTCTACTTTATAAAATGAATTTTAGAAAGGGTGAGACGTACAGAACTGTAAAGTATGAAGGGAAAAACATTATCAAGTAATCGGTTCTTGTATTAACGCGATTTTGAAATAATCTTCACCCCCCCCCTCCCTGGAATCCCTAAAAATCCCCCCCTGTGGGGGGGGGGGGGGGGGGGGGATTCCACACCGGTTGAGAAACACTGCTCTGGTGGTAGCAATGACTAATCGTAGTAGGAATACGCTTGCATTCAAGGCGAGTGAACCAAAAATGTTTAACATGTACCTTTCCGAATGGCGTCTGTGCTCTTGTATGCCCACGTAGAGTTCTTGATCAGCTCTACTGCCAACATCTCCAATGCCTTCGCTTTAGACTTTCAAGCATTATTTCTCTTTATCTGCCATTTCTAATTAAAATTTTGTTGTGTTCGCATATCCTTTACAGGACATCGCTGTCAACATCAGCATCTTTCAGCTGATTGTTGATTTCTTGGCAAGAATACGCTCAGTAGTTTGCCATTGCTTTCTGAGCGACCAGCTCACAAACCCCGTAGGTTACCGACGCGGAGAGAACCGCCACCGATTCTCACGCACGTCACGTTACTCACGAGAGTATACGGGATTGTGGAGAAAGTCGCTAATGCCTAGGTCAGGGAGACCGGCCCTTTCTAACTACTAAAATCTTTTCAGACCAAGAACATTGTTTTCCCTTTCTTATATATGTAATCATCATAAAGGTTTTTAATATAATCTGACCACACAAGTAAAATCTGATATTTATCCAGTAAGATTTTTCCATCTTTTGTTTTTAGACAGCCTGCTGATGTACGTGTTCACGGAAATAAAAACAATCAATTAAAGAGGTTCTAGAAAAACTGGGAATGAAAAGAGAGTTGATGAAAGAAATGAAAAAGAGGCAAGTGAAATATTTCGACCACGGTAAAACCACTCTTATAAAAACCATACAAGAGGGCAAGGTTGAAGGCAAGCGAGCAAGAGGTAGACACCGATACAAGTGGGAAGATAACATCAAGAGATGGACGAATATCAATCTGACATAATGTACAGTCAAAACGAGAGACGGACAGTGTTGGAGATCCACTGCAGCCAAGCTTCATTGTAGAGACGGTACCTGATTGATAGACATTCATTCTGACATATCACCAGGTGAAATAATAAAAAACAAAAACTGTCCCAACCAAACGTGCATAATTGATTGATCCAACGAAATCAACAATTACACAAGGAACTAATATTTCGATTTGTTGTTTTTTGTTTGTTTATGTCTTTATAGTATATCGGTAACTATAGATATCGATTTTTATGTTGTCTAGTGTGTCCTCTAATCCCTTCTTCTTTCTTCTACGAACGCCAAACAAGGCAGTGGTTTAACCAAATCTGGGACGAGAATTTGTTTGTTTGCGTTCGCTCGCTCGCTTTGAACCCAGGCGCAGTTCATACGCGGCTATAACTTATAGTGCATTGGGCTGATTTTTTATTTTTTTGGCGTGTGTTTGACTGTACTCCGCTATTATACGGTTCTAGCTTCAACCTCATCTATGACAGGATTCTTGTTTCCGGTACTTCACACCCACACGACAGTATATGTCACGTGACTTCCGCTGTCCGCTAGCTTACCGGAAAGAAAGTCATTACCACTCCTCAAATTCTTCAACGATCTATAAGTGTGAACAACTCGAACGACTGGGATAGTACAACAATAACAACTGTCTTCTTATTCTTCCCATCGGCCAATGGAGCAACCAACGAACGCGAAGCCCTTTGTTGACGCATTGTTGATTGGGTGGATTTTGCTCCTAACAAGTCGCCTTTTAAGCAACTCTATCATTATGCTCCTAAAGTTTTCTACGAGATGAGACAAGGTCATATCGACACTTTTAGTCGCATCTTACGAATACATGGGCGTCTACAGTGTTAGAGTTCCTTGCTTCCCTTACGACTCCCAGTAATACACGGTTGCAACCTTAGTTCGAATGATCATATTATTGCATTTCACCATTAGATTTCACTATGTTGCAGTAAATTTTTTAATTTTTTAGAAGTGTGTGTGCGCGCGCGCGCGCGCGTGTGTGTGTATGCCGCTCTCCCTGGCGAAGGTGTTAGCGACGCTGTTCGTAATCCCGTATACTCTCGTGGGAAGCACAGCTGCGCGAGATTCGGCAGCGGACTGCGTCGCGTTGGTTACTTACGGATGTATGTGAGCCGGTGGTTCAGAAAGCAATGGCAAACTACTGAACGTAAAAACTTGCCAAGACATCAACAGCAGCTGAAAAAATGCTGGTGTTGACTGCAAATGTCCCGTAAAGGATATGCGAAATTGTTTAACGAAGACACAAACAATAGATTGCACGATATATATATATATATATATATATATATATATATATATATATATATATATATATATATATATATATATATATATATATATATATATTCGTTTTCCCACATACCGCGTTCGAAACACAAATGCGGGCGATTTGGTTTTGCGTTGGTTTTCATACAATGGTGTGAATTCCGGTCGCTCAGAACGCAATGGCAAATTACTGAACGTAAACTTGCCAAGAGATCACAACAGCACAAATGCTGGTCTTGACTGTGACGTCCTTTAAAGAATATACAACTTAACTATCATGTCACTTTATCGAACACTAGTCACAGCTTCACCCGTTTCCCGGAAATGTACCAATATTGGGCCCTTAATATATTCAACAATATGAATGAGACAAACAGCTTTCTTTGGTCACGTAATGGGAAGAGAGGCGTTGGAGAACATCGTGACGACTGGAAAGATCGAGGGGAAGAGAGGCAGGGGCAGATCGATATAAATTATGCTGGATGAGCTAAGACGGTGGCATGGATGAATATAATCAGCAGAGATCTGTGGAGAGACATGAACGCCTACGCCAGCTAGCAAGGCACTTGATGATAATATCCTTAAAGATGGTCATCGTGACTTTTCCAGCAGATTCCTGCGCCTTGATTCTTTTCATAAAAAGAGATAACTGATGTTTCCATTGAATTCTTCTACCTATTCAAACACTCTCCCCTGAATCAAACAATTGTCTCCGCCGTAATTCTTGTGTAAATTTCACAAGGTCTCACATCCTCTGACCCCCCCCCCCCCCACACACACACACACACCCGAACTCACCCGCACACTCACCCGCACACACACACGTCCCGCACACACACACGTCCACACACACACACATACACACGCCCCCCCCCCCCCACACACACACACAACCAATATCGCCTCATTGTTCATCTGCAGTGCAAGTCGATAGTGGGGCAGCCATTTTGTGATCGCTATTGCGTATGCGAAAACTGTTCGATCTTCATGAATCCTACAAGGGGTATTTGCATAAGAGCCAGTTTGTGTTCTTCCATGCACTTTATAAGAAAGTTCCTGTTACTTAATAACTGTCTGTCGTCTGTCATCCACTGCCTACCGCCCCTTGCAGTGTAGGGCAGGGGGGTCTTGAGCCTGAGGAATTAAGGTCGCCTGGCTAGTGCAGTCGCCGTGAACTGTGCAGGTTCGGGTTTTCTTTTTGCCCTCGACAGAAAAAAATTCCACACCTTACCGAGGATTCAAATCCAGGTCTCCGGAAGAAGAACCCGGGGTTCTTAGCTACTCGGTCAGCCGCTCCTTAATGACTTTCTCTCGTATATACAATGCAGAGTTAAACGGTAATAAGAACCTATGGCATAACACTAGCAACCATGTTGAGTAGAATTGTTGAGGAGAACCTGCACCGTTCCTGTGGTAACATGTGGATGTTAGTTATAGACTGTTTCACAATGACTAAAGGAGAACGTTGAGGCTGTTGAGCTCAGATGTTACAGCACAATTGTTACCCTGTCGTGGACCGAGAAGAAGAAAAATATCCAAAAACACGATATCTGAACACCGAAGCAAGCTGGCTCAAAAACTGTATCAAGTCTCAGAAACTAAAACACTTTGACCAAGTGAAACGTCACCGTGGCGCGAAGAGAGCCGTGATGGGAGGCGTGGTTCCTGAAACAAGATGCAGGGGTCGATCAGCACGAAGACAGACACAGAGTATTGCTGACACTTTGGGTAAGAGAAGGACCTGCTACTTGATAATGATTATATATATTTATATATATGAGTGGGGGTGGGGTATCCCCTATCAAAGGAGAAGTTACCTCTGAAGTCGGAGTTGGTTCGCCTGATTGCGAAGGACACTGTTAATAGGGAAAGCTAACCCACTCACAAAATAAAGTCCATCGCTACTATAAATAGTGTGCATGCACTACGCTTGAGTTCAAAGCGAGCGAGCGCCCCCCCCCCCCCCCCCCCAAAAAAAAAAGAAGGTTCCCTCCGCTAGCCCTAGGGACATCCTTGGGCAAGTGGAGTGCCAGTTTATCCCCTCAGTTAGGGAAACGTGAAATCAGGACATCTGACATACATAAATTTTGAAAGATTTATGGAGGCAAAGGTCCGCACAGGACATGCCACATATATAATGATCACGACGACGCTATTCCCAGTAAGTCAAACAGGCATGGGAACTGAATCGTTTATTTTTCTCTCTCTCTCACACGCGCGCGCGCGCGCACGCACGCACACACACGCGCGCGCGTACACACATATATACACACACATATAAATATAGATGTATAAATTACTATATAATGCTAATGCTATCAATAAGGAAATCGCGCCCGCGCAACGCTGTTTAAATGAATGACAGATTTACTGTAAAAATCTCCGTCTGCATACAAACAACTCCAATTTTACATTTTCCAAAGTATGTCAATGGCCACTTGTGGCCGGGATCGTGTTCGAACTGACAATGATGCGTTCACAGAAGCAGCCCTACAACATCAGCACATTTATTTGTGCTTTTCTAATCTCTACTACATGCTCGGGAATCCCCTAAGGTCAGATCGCATATGACTGGTTGCTATAAATACTGATGACCTAAGACGGTGACTCGCAGCGAAAATGGTTAAACCAGATTAGCAGCAACTCTTGCTTCTTACACGCCCTCCCCTTTCTCACCTTTTTTTTTTTTTTTTAAATGGGGGGCGCGTAACCACCGTTGTTTAGTGAATACTACATGTATTATGTTCTTAAGTCTTGCGTTTTCCAGTTAGGTCATGCGTATTTTAAGCCTTCATTTCGGTTTCTATCTTTGGGATGCTGCAGAAATGTCACGTGATAGTTTCCGTTTTGCTAGATATTTTTCAACCATTAGCGAATGTCTGGCTGATGTAAAGGTTTAAAATTATTATCCCCCAACAGGCTTCACTTCTTTTTAAACAATATTCTGGTATAGTGAGACCTTAAATACCTTTGTCTGTCATTTTAAGAACTTCAGTTGGCTACCTGTTGCACCGCGAGTAGTTTGCATATGGCATATATTGTAAAGCGGAATTATTTTGTTAATTTTTGTAGGAACATTTGTCTTGACTTGAGTGAGTCGCCTGTCTTGGCAGCAGTTTCCTTTTTATAATGTTTAAGTTCATGAACATTGTCAGCAGAAAATACATGAAAGTTCCAGATATTTTATCTTCCATTATTACACTCAAAGACCATAGCGCCGACTGTGAGGCCAAGGAAAATCGTAATTTAACACGTAAGCGAAATTACTAGGAAGCGGTATTAATTGGTATGAGAGAGAGAGAGAGAGAGAGAGAGAGAGAGAGAGAGAGAGAGAGAGAGAGAGAGAGAGAGAGAGAGAATATTCATTACTTAGCATGATTTATCTCCTGCATCCTGCGGAAAATTTATTTTTTATCATTTCATACTTTGGGCAAAACATACGTTTCGTTATATACATGATTAACACCATACACGGGCTGATACTGCTTGCAGATATACATGCCCCAAAAGTAAGCTACAGAAAACCAAGTTCCACAAAACACTAATTTGGACATTATTTGAAGCAACAGGAGGCATGCGGAGCAGGAGAAGACAGAGGGAACTGATACACAAAAGTCTTCTATTCGGGTGAGTCGGTGCGAGGGAACGAATGCCTGTTGCATATTCAAAGAGTCGACTTTTCCCAGCCTATGAAAACGCCGCCTGTAATGTCAATCTCGTGGAAATTCACCCAATCACCAGCCGTAGTTTTGTTGTGTGTGGCGTCATCATCGCGTGTGTAACCTAGTTCAGGAAGGTTTACTATAAGCTACGCACGGCTAACGGGTCTCTGCCCAGCTGTCACGCTGCCCGGCTTGCGCAGTTTTAAAATTGTCTCCTTTGACCGCGCTTATTATGAAGTTCGATGGATTACCATGAAGGACGAAAATGGACAAAGATGGAGAGGTCCAGTCTGTAAGTAAACACGCTTGGTTTGTGTTCGTGGATTTTAAGTAGCTTTTTAATCAGCGGCGTTTGATTTTGTGGAGGAAAAATACGTTCTGTTAGCCGGACTTGGTCTCAATATACTGTAGTAGACTACCCATCTTGTAGCCGCAGTCAATGGTTTAAATTTTGCGCTCAATTTCATTACTATATATATATATATATATATATATATATATATATATATATATATATATATATATATATATATATATATAATGGAATATAGGATTCATAAATGGTTTTCGCATTATGATTACATCAGTACTTTACTTTTAACGTCTAGTAGTTTTACTAGTACGTTTTTGTTTAAGAATATAAATAAATAAATTTATAATTGTGATAGTGGCCGTTGTAAGACAGTTTACAACTAACGTTTTAACAAAAACTTAATGCATAAAATACTATACCGTTGTATCACTAATATATTGTAATTATCGTGTACATATACGTTGGTAAATAACTTCTGTTCTTTGCGTAAAATGATAAGTATGGTTGAGATGCATTTCGCAATTGTGACCCAAAGCCCCTGGGAGACACTCCAAAATCAGGATTTGTTTTGACCGCCGACATGGGGCTACTTTGCCGTGACCTCCAAGCACTTCAAAGTTGTAACCACAACCTGTTGAGGGGTTATCAATCAAGGGTGACGAAGGGGCACGAAAGTAGGCCATGTTATCTGGCAGGTTCTGTGTACGTTGTTGAGGTTACTACATCAGCAATGCTGGAGTGTGCGCCATGAGTTGTTACGTGGCATATGTAGCTAATGTTAGTTAACACAGAACGTGTGCTGATACCGCATCAAAGTTACTAACTCGGCAAATAGAAGTTGGGGAGGAGGGATTTTTATATGCACAGAACCAAATGGTCTTTTAGTCGTAGCCTTGGTTTATTCTGAAATTACTACATAAATTTATCGTAATAATAAAACCACGCAATAACAACGGCAGAAATAAGGTCTTGTGGTTTAGTGTTCAACCAACAGTTATACTTGCAGAGACCGGACAAAATGGACGACGAACAAGATAAAGCTGCTGACATAAATATCATTATTACAAAAACAAAACGGTTGCAAATAATTAATCAACATGTGAGACACTGACAATTCAAAGATGTACGCCATTACTGAAACAGAAAAAACAACACGTACTCCAACTTCAACTAGCGACAGGAGCTGCATATCAAACACCGCCAGACATTCTCACACACAAATATTGAGAAAGCATAGCTTTCTAACATATTGACTTAGATGCCTAGAAATTATATCAGATAAACAGGTCTAGGCCGAACCCGGGACACAATTTGCAATAAAACAAAGCAAAGCTAGTTCAAATCAGGTGACCTCGAACGGGATTGGCGCCTGTTGCCGACAGCCAAGCGAGGTCACTGTTCCGACGCGCGAGTGATGGGACCAGGCGCTGTAATATTTCACCTTACAAATGTAACTATATTTTAAGCAGTTTGACAGTTTCCGTCTATTTACATTGCAGTACCTTCGCAGGTTTACATTGCAGAAATACTACAATTAATAATAGCTTTTAAAATATTACTTCGAGAGGCCGGGTGCAAGTAAACAAAAATGACCAGCTCAAAGCCCGAACCAAAAGTAGACCCGTTGAGTCAAACTGTTTTCGAAGATTTCATTCCAGAAATAGATCAGCTTGCTTTCCCGATCTGCTCGCGATAACAAACAAGCCTTGTATGTTAATACTGCCACAATTTAATTATGCTAATACTGTTTACGTTGAAAAAGTTCATGTACCAGTTACGTATTATAATATAATTTATAATATTGTACGATATTATATTATTACAATTAATCAAATAGTTTTATGGTAAATATATTTGTAAACCCAGGGTTACAAAACTGTCAGTTGTTGCATTCGTAGCGTAGCGTAACAACATTGACAATTAAAAAAAAAAAAAAGGGAAAGAGAAGTGGAGACAAATGAGAACGACATGGATGGAGATGATTGGGCTAGCTAAGGGTAGGGCGGCTTGGTGTGAGGTGGTTGAGGGGCTATACCCCGATGGGGATAAAGAAGAAACATCCAGTACGGTCTGACGAAAAACTGTTGGCAACAGTCACATCAGAGCTTAGCAAAGATAAAGTAAAGGCTGTTCCATAGTAGATAGTCACGATAGTGCCATTGGATTATGCAATGTTTAAGCCTTCACATATTCTAGGCCACGACATATGAGATGTGGGTGACTAGGCCTTTCCTTCTCAGACAATTTAAAAAAATGTCTGGTACCCATTTGTAGGCTGGACTGTCCCACAAGTTGGAAAACGATAATCCTGCCTTTCCTGGGGAATGAGCCGACCACAGTCTTGGAAGGCAAGCACACCAGCCACTATGCCTCCTTGGCTTCTCTTAATGCTTGCAGTCGTTTAAAAGGTTTCATATTTTAAAGTGTCATTATGTTCTCCAGGCAAAAGAAAGTCTGGGAGAACAGGAAGCTAACTGCCAAAACAAAAGTCCTTGTCTAACAGCCTGTGTCCTTAGTACTCTTCTCTATGGCAGTGAAGCCTGGTCAACATACTCACACCAAGGTGCCAATATAATATATATATATATATATATATTCTCCAGACCAGTGGTTCTCAATCTATTTTGCTTTTGGACACCCTCCCAATTACTTCTGTAATTTTTTCCCCTTTGCAGGAAAAGAATGTGCTTTACTGATATGCAGATTGTTTATCTGAATCACATGCCATTGAAGGTTGGCTTCACATTGTAGTTTGGCTTCGAATTGTAGTTTGCCATCACATTTTAGGTTGGCTGTAATGAGTCTCGAATACTCTCTGTCCTGTGTTTATCATGCCCCTTGTTTCTCATGCTCGTAGAGGTGTACAGGTAGTGTCCCTATAACTTAAGAAGGCTGGGTATGAATCGAGCTGTAGATATTTACAAAGTAAGGAACTGGAAGATGTTCATAGAGAAGGGGGGTGGGAGAGAGAGAAAGACATGCACACACATATACAATATTTGGGGCGTAGATTCTTACTTTCTCAGATAAAGCATAAGAAATAAGATAACCAGTATGCACATTACACATTTTGAAGATCAGTTGGAAATGGACATAAGTAGACAGAATAGGCTGCTGATTAGGCTACATAAAAAAAATATAAACTCCACCCACACACAATTAATATTGTGACTTCTTGAAGCAATCAAAAAGTGAAGACTCCAATGGCTTGGTAGCATCATAATACATGAAGAAACACCAGAGAGATTACTGGAGGGCATAATACTGGAGAAAAGAGGAAGAAATCGACCAGATACATTTATTAAACAAACATGAACATCTATTTATGCTTCTCAAACATGTACAATCAAGGAGAGTGGCATAAGAATAAAAGATAAATTCAACGCAGAGGTAAAGAGCAGGTTTGATGCATTGTCCGATATGGAAATATTATTTCAAGAAGTCAACGACCAATGAAAAATATGAAAGAAAACAGTCAACTAAGCTGCAGTAACAACTGTCCCGAAAATGAAGATGATGGGATGTAAGAAATGGATGATGGAAGACATCTTAAAACTCATGAAATAAGAAGAAATAACAAAAATTACCTTGAAAAAGATTAAGAGATTCACAGGAAAATTAGGAAACTGCAAAGAGGCAAAAGAAGCATGGCTTGAGGAAAATTGCAAGGAAATTGAAAATCAACAACACCTGGAATACCATATTAATGCACGCAAGAATTAATGACATTGTTAACAAAAGAACACACACATCAACGGGTTGCCTAAAAACCAAAGATGGCAAAATCATAATAGAAAAAATCAGATTTTACATGCGTGTCAGATTATGTGAAAGACCTTTATGATGATTCAAGAGGGGAACTGTGTGATATTCCGAATAATAATGAAGGACCACAATTTTGAAGATGGAAGTTTAGAATGCTCTTAACCATATGAAAACTGGCAAGACCCCAGGTCCAGACAACATACAGAAATGAATAATGCCTTAGAAGAATAAGGAAAAGACCAAGTCACCAGACTGCTGAACACAACATATGATACTGGAGATATACCACCTGACTTATGTAAATCTATATTTATTGCAATCCTCAAGAAATCAGGAACCTTGGAATGTGATCAACACGGAACAATTAGTATAATGAGCCACAGCATGATGATTTTGCTAAGAATCATCATGCAAAGAGTTAGGAAGATAATACAACCCGAAATAGAAGAACAATGTGGGTTCGCAGAAGGCAGTAAATGCTGTGTATATGCTGAGAACATTGAACTTTCTATAGAAGTAAATAAAGACGCACCTCAGTGCTTAATTGACTACACAAAGGCTTTCGATAAAGTAAGACATGTCAACATGATGAAAATGCTTGCAGATCTACAAATTGATGGGAAAGACTTTCGTCTTTTAAAAAACATATATTGGAAACAACAAGCTGCCATAAAGATTAATAACAAAGTAGGTCAATATCAGCCTATTAGGAGAGGTGTGCAACAGGGAAGTGTGATGTCTCAAGATCTGTTTTCCCTATACAGTGAACATATTTTCAGAAATTTAGAAGATATGAGAGGCATCACCATTGGGAGACGTAACATCAACATAGATATGCAGATTTTTTTGGGGGCGCTTGCTCGCTTTGAACTCAAGCATAGTCCATACATACTACTTCATATAGTGCTGGACTAATTTTTGCGTGTGTATTAGCTTTCCCTATGAAGTGTCCCTCGCCATCAGGCGAACCCACTCCGACTTCAGAGGTACTTGTAATTTACGAGAGGTCAACATTTTAGTCCCAACTGTCCGGAGTAGGGGTTGAACACCTTACCTCGGATGCTTAAGAACACGCGTTCTTATCTATTCGGCCATACTGACCTCAGATATGCTGATGATACAGTATTGATTGCAGACAATGAGCAGGATCTGCAACATTTAGTAGATGCGGTTGTTGCACACAGTTAACAACTAGGGTTAGAATTAAATTGTAAGAAGACACAGATTATGGTCATCACTAGGAAGAAGGAAATACCACAATGTAATATACAAGTAAATGGGAATGTTCTTAAACAAGTGAATTGGTACAATATTCTCGGAACAGTCATAACATCTGATGGGATATGCCTTGAAGAGATTAGAACAAGGATCACATTGCGAAGGTAACCTTTTGGAAGATGGAAAACATACTGACCAATAAAAAGATAATTGCAATGAGAAAAGATGTTCAAGTGCTACATAGAGCCTGTACTTTTGTATGGATGTGAAGTATGGTCAATAAGCAGACAATCTGAAAAACATCTAATGGCTGTGAAAATGTGGTTTCTGAGGAAAATGCGAAGAATACCATGGACAGACAGAAAAACCAATGACTAAGTCCTACAAGAAACAAATGAAAACCATAAACTGATTAGGGAAATCAGATGTAGACAGCCACAATTTTTCTGGACACGTTATGAGAAGAACAGAATTGGAGAACTTGGTGACAACTGGCAAGATTGAGGGTAAAAGAACAAGGGGAAAGCAGAGAAATTAATACCTGGATGGCTTGGCCACATGGTATGGTCGAGACAAGAACACAGAGCTAATCCACGACTGTTGATTGTGAGATGGCGAAACATAACTGTCCACGCTTATCATCATGGCACATGATGATGATAAGATAAACAACTGTGGAATGGAATAATCTGCAGGCTTCACGAACAGTCAAAGGGCTGAAACACTTGATGATGATGATGATGAGGTGTGATTTTCATTTAAACTTTATGATTCTTTCTGAGGTGCT
This sequence comes from Cepaea hortensis, assembly GCA_963921405.1. Lineage (NCBI taxonomy): Eukaryota > Metazoa > Mollusca > Gastropoda > Stylommatophora > Helicidae > Cepaea > Cepaea hortensis. The sequence continues at coordinate 44,953,784 of OY992887.1, read as the reverse complement.
GGGCAGTTAGTAGTGCCTGTGTTGAGATTCTCCTTGTATGATACTGGAGACTGGGGCATTTATGGGGGTGTCTGTGTGTGCAATGAAGTTAATGCTGTGCACGGCAGTACAAGATCAGATAGGCTGCATGTTGAATGGAGTTCACCATCATCATGTGCCATGTCTACCATCATCATGTGCTGTGCCATTAGGCGTGGGCAGAGTAAGGTTCACCATCATGTGTCGTGCCAATAGGCAAGGGCAGAGTAAAGTTCACCATCATCATGTGCCGTGCCAATAGGCATGGGCAGAGTAAGGTTCACCATCATGAGGTTCACCATCTCACACAGTCACCAGTCTAGGATCAGGTTCACCATCATGAGGTTCACCATCTCACACAGTCACCAGTCTAGGATCAGGTTCACCATCTCACACAGTTGCCAGTCTAGAGTCAGGTTCACCATCTCACACAGTCATCAGTCGTAGAGTCAGATCTGTGTTCTTGTCCTGCTTATACTATGTGGCCAGGCCATCCAGGTGTTCATCTCTTTGTCATTCCCTTGCTCCTTCCCAATCAAGTCTGCCAGTTGTCACTCTGTTTTTAAGTTAATTTCTTACCATGTGTTTTTAAGTTAATTTATTCTTATTATGCGCCCAAAAATCTTGAGTGTTGCTGTCTAATTTCTGTAATCAATTTGCAGTTTTCTTTGGTTTCTAGCAGGACTGTCTCTTTAACTTTTCTATGTGTCCATGGTTTTATTTGCGTATTCCTTAGGAACCACATTTCTACAAAGCATATTCCATCAGATGTTGTGACTATTCCAGGGTAGTTCTACTGATTCACCTTTTTAAGAATTTTTCTCTTTACTTGTGACATCTTTTTCTTCTTGGAGATAACCATAATTTCTATTTTCTTACAATTTAATTCTAACCTTAGTTGCTCACAATGTACAAGAGCAGCATCCACTAAATATTGCAGATCCTGTTCATTGTCTGAAATCAGTACTGAATTGTTTGCATATCTTTTATTATTGATATGTTCTCCTATGGTAATTCCCTCATATCTTTTACATTTCTCATAACATTTTCATTACATAGGGAAAGAAGGATACCGACTGATTTTTAAAAAGAAAATCTTTGTTTTGACATAGGATTCCTTTGTGGTCAGAGAGTATTGATTGATTTTGTACTGACATTCTGATTGTTACTGTACTGTGTACTAGCCAGGGAAACTAAATGGATTGTCTGGTTAGATACAAGAGAATGCATTGGAAAAATATTATAAATTAAAGAGGCAAGAAAACATTACATTAGCACTGAAGGTTGTTAAGCAGATATAACTACAACACACTAAGGAAAGAAAGAAGAAACAAAATATAAGCATAAAAAAGCCAGATGTGTAGAAAACTGGAATGTTTTAAGCGGGATTGTTGAGTACCTGACTGACTGACTGGTACCTTGTCATCTTGACAGATTATAGTTTGTAAAATGGAGTTATACCTCTCCATAGCACAAAACTTGGACTGAACCTAGAGACCAAGAGTTGCCCATGCAGCCTGATCCCTATCTCGGTCTGCCTAGTTTACTCCAGAGAAAAGGTAACACCTATATGTTTGGAACAAGACAAGCTGCAGAAGTTGCTGGATCAGGAGAGCAATACTCTGCCTGTCGGAGCTTATATCCTAGACCAGTTGCCGATAAAGTCTTAGGGCCTAGTCTGCTCTACCTGGTTGTATTTCCTCGTACTAGAGGAAGGTTTGTAACCACCCAATTGCGCTCCTCCGGCCGAAGCGTTTGGTACAGTGTGGGGCGCTGGGTCAGGTAAGCGCTGCCCAATATTCAGCTCTAACAGAAAGCAGATAGTACCGTCTACTGTCATACATCATATCTGACTAGTACCTGACTTAAAAGTTGAGTACCATACAACTAGCAAAGATACTTAAAATCCAGCAAAACCATAATCTCGAGGAGACCACATAGGTAATTGCTTGCTTTCCCACCAACCCAGGAAGGAGGTTGTTAGTTAACTAAAAAAAAACATTTTATCATGCTGCAGAAATTGTCTACCAGAAATTACGAACTGAAAATATTAATTATTTATTTGCTGCCTACCATTTCCATTCTACTGATGTAGACTGAGCAACTAAGAATTTGTCTGAGTGTAGTTACATTAGTGTCAAGGAAGTGAAAGACCAGCCTTAGTTGCTGAACGTTATTGCCAAAAATAGTTTCCTGCCTGTTGCAAAAATTGAAGCAAAACACATCTGGAGTGATGGGAAAAAACATTTTGATCAGCGCTATTGTTAGATATGTAAAATAAGATCTAGGTGAAAGAGAAGAAATATAAATAAATTATGACGGCCATATATATCTATATATAGGAGGGATGATTGCATAATGGTTAGTGCAGTTGTTTACCAAGACTGGTTCTCATTAATCCTCGAGGATAGCAGAATTTCATTTTTTACCAGTTTATCTGTGGAGTTTATAAAAAAAACAGACAGGCAGGCAGAGAACTAGCTTAGAAACATGCAGTAGTCATGTTACTGAAATTCACTGACTTTTATTTACCTAGTTGTTTTTTTAATGGCAGCTGTTGGTTTAGATGTAACAAAATGGTAAAAAGGCTGGAGGTAGTGAAGAATTCTGTGAATATTGTAGATACTAAAAAAAAAAAAACAAAGAAACAAATGTATTCTAAGCTATATTGAAGTTACTAGATTGCTCATCACAACAAGGACAATTCAAATGTAATTTATGGGACATACAAACAGAAGAGATACAATTGAGAAAATTGGGCTTAAGTACAAAAATACTAGATAGGAGAGGCAGAGGATGATAGAGAACAATGTTTGTGGAGAGCTTAAATGTCTGTTAAACAAATAATAATAAGAGCAACAACTTCATTATATTACCTCTGAAGTTGGAGTGGGTTAGCATGATGGCGAGGGACACTGGTAATAGGGAAGGCTAATCCACACGCAACATTCAGTCCAGTGCTGCTAGAAGTAGAACTGTAGAATGTCAGACTATGCTTGAATTCAAAAGCGAGCCAGCGCAAAAAAAAATAAACATCATTAAAAACATTGGGTGGCAGAGTGTCATGGTTACCATTGTCTGCTCCAGTCCAGACATCTGAAGAAGAATGATTGGTTTAAATTTGTATAAACTGAACGATGGTCATCACTGTCATTATAGTTATTATTGTCACCATAGTTATCATCATTATCACTTATGAAATGAACGGAAAATAAATAGAATCTTTTGTATGGCTCAATCACATGACACTACATAGAAATAGATGCACATTAGCAGCTCTCATGATTGCGAGGCAAGCCATGTTAGAGGGGAAATTAGGACTAAATTAAACAGTCAATGAGTTGAGGGTCTTCATTTTTCAAACAACCTGTGTATTATGTGCTTAAGATATGCAGGGACAGAATGAATTAATATCATGTAAACAGTATTACAAATGTTAAATTGCTTTTGTAAATATTGAAAAATAGAGAATAATCATGTAAATAGTATTACTAATGTTAGATTGTTTTTGTAAATATAAGAAAATGGATCACAGTCATGCACATACATATCATTACAAATGTTAAATCAATATTGCGAGCACTAAAGAAATGAAGTAAAAATCATGCAAATAAATACAAGTGTTTTTAACATGGAAAACAAAAACTTCATGGATGCAACCTTTCTGGGTAATTATTGGGATATATCTTCTCCTTTCACCTTTTATCATCATAATTATACCAAGCAGCTCCATCCATGACCTGCCCTTATTATCAATTTCTGTTTCTGCTTCTCTTCTCTGTGTGTTATTAGATCTATTTCTTTGGCCTTGTGGATTCCAAAGGTCTTTCTAGTTATACTACTCGCAGGTTTTTTTCAATGTATGCTCTGTCCAGCGCCTCTTTACATCTTGGTTCACTGGTATTTGTCTAGTTCTCTCCATGAGCTCCACATTGGTGATTCTGTCGTGCCATTTTATTTCTTCCATTTTACACATGCACCGATTAGTGAATGTCTGTAGTTTATTTGCAATTTGTTTATTTGTTCTCCATGTTTATGATCCATGCAGTGGTACTAATTTAACGTTTGAATTTAATATTCTAAGTTTGGTGTTGACGTTAATTTATTTTAACTTCCACACAATTCCTACTGATGTGAAAGCTCCTCTTGCATGTAGCATTCTTCTTCTTCTTCTTCTTCTTCTTCTTCTTCTTCTTCTTCTTCTTCTTCTTCTTCTTCTTCTTCTTCTTCTTCTTCTTCTTCTTCTTCTTCTTCTTCTTCTTCTTCTTCTTCTGTGCTCATCCGGAGAGTTTTTCTGGACGTGATTGCGTTGTGCCTGTTTACAGCAGAGCTGCATTCTTGCGCCATTAGGCAGACACATCCAACTTCTGCGGGCATTTGTTGACCGGGTTAACCTTCCCGGGGGGATTTTGCATTCTTCCCCCCCCCCAATTTTGTGTATATTTCTACGTAATTAATATGTACACCATTTCACCCCTTGAAGTGAGATAAGGTTATAATTTTCTTGGTTTATTCACATTATCTTTGTCGTCCCCCCCCCCTTCCCCCCCCCCCCCCCCCAACCCTTTGATTTTCAAAATCTAATGAAACCTTCATCCCTGGTCATCAAAATGCACATATGCCCTGCCAACTGATGTATGGTAGGTGTTCTTGTCTCTTCACAGATCTCGGTCCTTGGTGTTCTCAATCAACTCTGCTGATGATATTCCTATATGCCACCATCTCAGTTCATCTAACATCATTTCTTTTACTCTGCCACTTGTGCCACTGATCTTTCCAGTCATCACAATGTTTTCCCTTGCTCCTCTTCTCATGACATGACCAAAGAATGCTGTTTGTCTCGTTCTTGTATGTGTATATAATGTTCTAATTTCATTAGCCTCTTCCAGACAATCATTGTTAGTTACTCTGGCAGTCCAAGGTGTTCGCAACATTCATCTCATGAACAACATTTCAGATGCTTCCAAGTTCTTCCTTATTTGTTCGTTCACATTCCACGATTCACTGCCCAAAGCAGAATACACCCCTGGTATGTTAGAAATTGTCAGATTTAGTCACCCCACACTAATATCACTGCATAAGGGACATGGGCATATGCGCTTCATCTCCCTCATAAGATGTTGAAGATTATAAATACTTATAGTACCAGTAGCACTGGTCAGCATGGCCAAATGGATAAGAAAGTGTGTTCTTAAGCATCCAGTGTGCTGATGCCGAGGTAAGGGGTTCAACCCCTACACTGGATAGCTGGATAAAATGTTGGCCTATTGTCCTTCATTTTGGGATGTAAATTACCTCTGAAGTGGGTTCGCCTGATGGCGAGGGACGCTGTTAATAGGGAAAGCTAATCCACACGTAAAATTCAGTCCAGCACTACTAGAAGTAGTGTGTATAAACTACGCTTGAGTTCAAAGTGAGCTAGCGCAAAAAAAAAAAAATCACTGTACCAGGGACATGGGCATATGTGCTTAATCTCCCTCATAAGATGTTGAAGATTATGAATACTTATAGTAGCAGTAGCCAGGTGGTTACACACATATTCACTCAATCCACCTATTCACCACTACATTCCTTCTTGCTAGTGCCCAATTTGATTCCCGATTTAATCAGTCTGGCTGCATGTGAACTTCTGGTTGAATTTCCTCATGCAAGAGGCGATAATTTATGGACTGTATCATGTCTCCCTTACTCAACCTCCTCAGAGTGCCTTATAGGGTTGCCCCGGAAGCTAGCCAATTGGTCCTTTAATTTTCACTCCTATAGCAAAAAGATCGCTCTAGCTCTTAAACTTCTGGTGCACTGATGGCAGGGTAGGGGATTTAACCGTTACAAAAGTCAGTAGGACTTCTCTCAAAAGCAGTGGCAAACTACTGAACTTACAATTGTCCAGAAAATCAATCCGGGATTGATTGCAATGCCTGCAAAAGACATACCATTTTGAGAAACAAAAGGTAAACATACCAAGGCTTGTTGATTAGAACCCATGTTGTACGATGTTAGAGACCAGCATTCTAACTTCTTGGCCACACTTTCATTGTCGCTCTAAGGAGGTCAGCATGGCTGAATAAATAAGAGTGTTCTTAAAAGTCCGATGTGCTGATGCCAAGATCACCCCCTACACTGGTCAGTTTGACTAAAATGTTAATTTCTTGTCTTTGACTTCGGGACATAAATTACAAGTACCTCAGAAGTTTGAGTGGGTTCGCCTGGTGGTGAAGGATACTGGTAATAGGAAAAGCTAATCCATATGCAAAAATCAGTTCAGTGCACTAGAAGTAGTGTGTCACATGTAGGAACTACGCTTGAGATCAAAGCGAGCGAACAAAATAATCTCTTTATAACCCTTATTTAATTTATATCCAATTTTTATCCAACCATAGGTAATTATGCCATTAAAAATTATAGCTGTTCAATATCTGTGTTCTTAAAATTATGTCCTGTAATCCTTTTCTAGCCGGTCTCCCTGGTGAAGGGGTTAAGGACGCTGTTCATAATCCCATATACCCACGTACAAAACACAGCTGCGCGAGGTTTAGCAGCGGATCGCGTCGCGTTGGTTTCTTATGGAAAGGTATGTGAGCCAGTTGTTCAGAAAACAATGGCAAACTACTGAACGTAAAACTTGCCAAGGGGTTGACTGCAATGTCCTGTAAATAGGATATGCAAAAAAAAAATCCTTTTCTACCAATATTTTTTACATTTGTTGCAATGCAACATTATTTTCTTATCAATGTTTTCCCTGTTGTGAATTTAAACAAAGGAGACATAAACAACAGATTGCACAGTTTATTGCCCTGGTACATTTCACTGTATCTAGTCAGAATTAAATGTGATATTTAGTGAATAGATGAATCCTAATTATCCTGAAACAGATATCACAATTTGTCACTAATGCTGATAGAGAAAGAGATGATAGTGAATCTACAACTACTTTAGTATATCGTGCATGTACATTGGAATAGTATCAGTGACAATTTATATTGTTAGTGAGCAGGAAAGGGATTAATATATTAATTTCATATTATTTAATTCTGCAGTAAACACCTGATGAGATACAGCAAAATATGCCTGGCAATAAATTGTGCAGTTAATTTTCTTGTTATCATTCTCAAGTAATATTGGTAGCTTTCGTATGTTATGTTATCTTTTTCATACTTTTGTCTTTGGTAATATCTTCAATGTTGATATTAATTATTGCAGTTATTTACATAAGTGCATGTACATGCCAGGTCAAAGATTAGTAGGAAGTTTTGTTGGAACATGTCACATCGCCATAAGTCTAGCTTTGTGACTGCAAAACCTGTTTTGATAAATTAATGTGGTTGCTTCTCATAGTATTCCACAGAGATTCACATGATGTAAATATTATGTTTAGAGCAACAACATTTTGGAACTTTGTTAAGTATGAAACCAATGTTTGGTACTGAACTGCAGGAAAGGAGAAACTTGCTGCCAGACATGAAACCTATTTACACAATGACAAAAATACACATTTTCAATGTGAGAATTGGTCATAGTTGTAACAGTTACAAAGAACACAAATATTTTAAGTTATTGGTTTTAAGTAACACTTACTTTAGTCTAAACTGACATTAATAACACTGCATAAGCTTATTTGTGTTCCTGTTGGCTGAGCTGACACTTATCCCATACCTGTCAATGACTTTCATCAAGCAAATTTGATCTAATCATGTGTGGAAAATGATAGGAATCTATTATGAACTGGATTTAGAATTACATTGTTAAAATTCAACCAAACATTACATATAACATACAGGAGCAGATGAGTGCAATAATTGCAACATATGAAGCACTTGAGCAAATGCACAGGTTTCAGAAATCATCATGGTAAGTCATCAGCAGCAATGACCTTTTTCACAGTTTTCTCACCAATGAATGTGAAGTTCAGCACAACATGAACTCAATAATTGGTAGAGGTCAGAGTGACTTTATGGTGGCTTAGAGATACAGTGTCTGCCTCTAGCTGAAACAGACATGATTCCTTTCATTTTGATGTTCAACAACCCTTCAACCTCGGGTATTGGATCAGATGACTAGCCTTCTCAGACAAGAGCGATAAACTTCAGAGGAACCATGTGCATATTGCACAGGTTAAAAATCCTTCACTAGATTAAATTTCAAAATGAGAAACCTACCCACAAAAACTATTGTAGCATGTGTGATATGCACATATTTGGCTCCTCACTGGTGCTACTGAGTTTGTACTCTGTGATGAGATTCTCCTTGTGTGATCTACGGGAGGCGAAGGGAACTTATTTAGATATCTGTGCAATGAAAGTAATCTTTCACTGAAACAGAACCAATTATTAATTGGTAGCATTGCTTGCACTTAGATCACAGATAGAACCTTGAGTCATACTATGTATATAACTAATGGTGATAACTCTTTCACTAAACTTTGTTTAGATGTTTGTCTGCATATTCACATCTTAGATTACATTAATGCATTATTTTATTTGAAGTAATGTTCCAACCATGTGACGGTCAATCGTGTTTCATTGAAAAGTTGTATTTAATATTTCAGCTAAGATTGTGGCATCTCTTTTCTCTGCCCCAACTCTTTTCTGCCCCAGGTTGTTGCTAATTTAAGTGTTCTTATCCCAAAGTTGTTGTTAGAGTAATATGCGTTTGGTTATGAAAGACAAAACATAATAATATTATTATCATCATTATGCAACAGGAGTTAAGTACTTAACTCTGGGAAGAGATGGCTAATGTAACAATTGTCTGGAACAGAAGTTAGTGAAAGTATAACATGTATAGAACATACAAATGCATGGCCAATTGCTTGTTGAAGTTAATGAATGTATAACATGTATGGAGTAACAAATAAATGCATAGTGAACTCTTTGTAGAAGTTACTAAAAAAAATAAATATAACATTTATGGAGTAACCAATAAATGCATGGTGAATTGCTTGCATGGGTTAATGAAAGTATAACATATATGGAGTAACTAATACATACATACTGTGGGGTGACTGCATGGGCAAAATACCTTTATACATGCTTTCACTTGAGTATTTATGCTTTCACTCTAGTATTCATACTTGAGTATTCATGTTTCCACTATGGCATTCATCCATTCACTGGAATATTCATGTTTTTACTATAGTATTCATGCTTTCACTTGAGCATTTGTGCTTTATTTATACTTTCAGTGGGATATTCATGTTTTCACTGGAATATTATGTGTTCACTGGCATATTCATGCTTTCACTGGAATATTCATGCCTTCACTGGAATATTCAAGCCTTCACTAGAGAATTCATGCTTTCACTTAAGTTTTGACTCTTTCACTTGAGTATTCATGCTTTTACTTGAGTATTGATGCTTTCACTTGAGCATTGATGCTTTTACTTGAGTATTGCTGCTTTTACTTAAGTATTGATGCTTTTACATGAGAATTGATGTTTTCACTTGAGTATTGATGCTTTTGCTGGTCTCCCTGGTGAAGGGGTTATTGACTTTCTCCATAATCCTGTATATCCACGTAGGGTAACACAGCTTTGTGAGATTCGGTAGCGGATCACGTCGCGTTGGTTACTTACGGAGGTGTGTGAGCCGGTCGCTCAGAAAGAATGGTAAACTACTGATCGTAATTTTGCCAAGAAATCAACAACAGTGGTAAAATGCTAGTATTGACAGCGATGTCCTGCAAATAGGATATGCGGGGTAAAAAAATTGATGCATTTACTTGAGTATTAATGCTTTCACTTGAGTATTGATGCTTTCACTTGAGTATTGATGCTTTTACTTGAGTATTGATGCTTTTACTTGAGTATTAATGCTTTTACTTGAGTATTCATTCTTTCACTTGAGTATTGATGCTTTAACTTGAGTATTTCTTCTCTTACTTGAGTATTGATGCTTTTACTTGAATATTCATTCTTTCACTTGAGTATTGATGCTTTCACTTGAGTATTGATGCTTTAACTTGAGTATTAATTTTTTCACTTGAATATTGATGCTTTCACTTGAGTATTCATGCTGTCTCTGGAGTATTCATGCTTTCACTTGAGTATTTATGCGTTGACTCTAGTATTCATGCTTACACCCTACTATTCATGTTTTCATTTGAGTATTTATGCCACTTGAGTATTCATGTTTTCACTATGGTATTCATGCTTTCATTCTAGTATTCTTGGTTGCAATTGAGTATTCATGCTCTAACTTGAGAAATTATGTTTTCACTACGGTATTCATGCTTTCACTTGAGCATTCATGTTTTCACTAGAGCATTCATGCTTTCACTTGAGCATTCATGCTTTCACTTGAGCATTCATGCTTCCATTCTAATATTCATACTTCCATTCTAATATTCATGCTTTCACTAGAGCATTCATGCTTCACTTGAGCATTCATGCTTTCACTTGAGCATTCATGCTTCCATTCTAGTAATCATACTTCCATTCTAGTATTCATGCTTTCACTCTAGTATTCACGTTTTCAATTAAGTATTCATGCTGGTCTTCCTGACCAAAAGGTTAACGACATTGTTCATAATCCCGTATATCCACGTGGGGAAAACAGCAGCTGCGAGAATCGGCAGGGGTTTACACCGCACTGGTAACTTACGGGTATATGTGAGCCAGTCGTCCAGAAAGCTGTGGCAAACTACTGAACGTAAAAACTTGCCTAGTACATCAACAGCAGATGAAAAATGCTGGTGTTGACTGCAACATCCTGTAAGAGATATGCAACATTTAAAAAAAATTCATGCTTTCACTTGATTATTCATGTTGTTACTTTAGTATTCATATTTTCGCTTGAGTTTTTGTGCTTTCACTATAGACTATAGTATTCATGCTTTTATTTGAATATTCATGCTTTCACTGAAGTATTCATGTTTCCAACCTGGTATTCATGCTTTCACTGGAATATTCACACTAGGATATTTATGCATTTACTTGAATATTAATTATTTCTCTTGAGTATTCATACTTTCATTCAAGCATTAATGCTTTCACTGGCATATTTATGCTTTAACTTGGGTATTGAAGCTTTCACAGTAGTATTCATGTTTTTACTTGTATATTCCAGCTTTTACATGGGTATTCAAGTTTTCACAGTAGCATTCATGCTTTCACTTGCATATTTATGCTTTCACTTGGGTATTTAAGCTTTCACAGTAGCATTCATGCTTTCACTTGCATATTTATGCTTTCACTTGGGTATTCATGCTTTCACGGTAGCTTTCTCTGGCGTGTTTGTATTTTCATTGGAGTATTTATGCTTTCACTTGTGTATTCAATCTTTCACTTACATATTCATGCTTTCACTATATTATTCATGCTGTCACTGTAGTATTCATGTTTCCACTGGAGTATTTATACTTTCACTTGAGTATACTTGCTTTCACTTGAGTATACATGCTTTCACTTGAGTATTCATGCTTTCATTTGAGTATACATGCTTTCACTTGAGTATTAATGCTTTCACATGAGTATTCATGCTTTCATTTGAGTATACATGCTCTCACTTGAGAATTTGTGCTTTCACTTGAGTATTCATGCTTTCACATGCAATTTATGCATTCACTTGAGTATTCATGTTTTCACTAGAGTATTCAAGCTTTCACAGTAGTATTCAAGCTTTCACAGTAGTATTCATGCTTTCACATGCATATTTATGCATTCACTTGAGTATTCATACTTTCATTTGAGTATTCATGTTTTCACTAGAGTATTCAAGCTTTCACAGTAGTATTCAAGCTTTCACAGTAGTATTCATGCTTTAACATGCATATTTATGCATTCACTTGAGTATTTATACTTTCATTTGAGTATTCATGTTTTCACTAGAGTATTCAAGCTTTCACAGTAGTATTCAAGCTTTCTCAGGGGGGCTGAGTGGTCTCGAGGTATGGTGTCCGCCTCGAGTGCTGGAGGTCCCGGGTTCAGGCCCCGGTGAGGACCGGGATTTATTTAAAGAATCCACCTGGACTTCCATTAATAAAATTTCCCCTGGTCTCTGGGTAGTGAGATCGGACGCCCGTGTGTATTGTTGCGCACGTAAAAAATCCCTTGGCAGTTGGAAATCGAAAAAGTGTAGCCTAACGCCGCTTCCCGGGCAAAATTTCGAGTTAAAAATCTACCCAAATTATTTCAGGATCCTCGCCGATGCAACGGAATTCGTGCATTGAGCTGAGTTTCTCCAGACTCAGGTTTGGGTTAGGAGGAAAACCGAGCACTTATGGGTTAAACCGTGTGCCGTGATGTTGATCCAACGACTAAACAACTATTTATGCTCTCACTTGAGTATTTATGCATTAACTTGGGCATTCAAGCTTTCACTACAGTATTCATGTTTTCACTGGGGTATTAATGTTTTCACATTGAGTATTTACTTTCACTTGAGTATACATGCGTTCACTTGAGTATTCATACTTTCATTTGAGTATTTGTACTTTCACTTGAGTATTTATACTTTTACTTTAGTATTTATACTTTGATTTGAGTATACGTGCTTTCACTTGAGTATTTATGCTTTCACTTGAGTATTTATACTGTCACTTGAGTGCTTGTACTTTCACTTGAGTATATATGCTTTCACTTGAGTATTTATACTAGCTGCGGATGATTTGGCAGCAGACTGCATTGTGTTGGTTTTTTACGAAATGGTATGGGTGCCGGTCGTTCAGAAAGCAATGGCAAACTATGAACGTAAACTTGCCAAGAAGTCACAATAGCAAAAAATGCTGGTGTTGACTGCAACGTCCTGTAAAGGATATGCAACTAACTTTTAACTTAATGCAATGAATGAGGAGGTTGTTTATCAGAAAATCTTGCTATAAATCTTTGAACAACCATCCATGTGTATCGACCGCCATTTCGAAACATTTGTTCAACCAAAAAAAAATTCTTTCTTCCGTTGATAATATCATTCTGTTTGAAGTGCAAAGAATTACTCCAGCAGACAACAGCCATTTGCTGCATGTTGCTTCACGATGGACTGTGGCGCACATTTTTTGATGACGTCATGAACTTCATGTTTCAAAATTGTTCTACATTTAAAGTGTAGTGAGACTTCAAACATCCTGTACTTTCACCAGAATATTCATCCAATCCAATCCAATTCAATTTTTGGTACGAGAACCCCCTTTCAGCCTTCGAGTTTTATATGGGAATGTCCTGAGTTCAGTGATGTGGATTCTTAACTCAACTCAACTGAACATTCATGCTTTCCATTGTCTTAAGACTTTGGCGTGGGTCATATAAGCAGTCAGTAGTATCCTCTGAAGCTATATTTCTTGCATTCCCAATAAATAAAGTTCTAGATTATTATGCTTCTGGCATTCAGCACATTTGTCTTCTTCTGTAGTTAAAATACGCTATTCCAAGTTTATTGAACAGCATTTTATGTTCATTTTTTTTTATCTGCATGGTCTTGTTGGGCTATTCAACAGTTTGTTTGTATGCCCACTTTTCTAACTTTGATACCACATTTTTTACCATTCTCCTATTATTCTTTTGTTTTTAATTGCTCAGAGCTACATGCATTTTGTAATTATTTACTCTGCCTTTCTTTGATTCTTTGCCAAGCATATCATTACCATCAATTCCTACATGTGTCAGTATCCACACAATTAGCACTGAACACCCTTTGATATTTAGATATGTGGAAGCTCAGATCTAATCCGCTACGTCTAGTCTATTAACTACCTTGTTGTCTTTTAAAGCTAGAACTGTTGATAATGAATGTTACAATCATCAACTTCAGGGAAGGGTTATCATGTACTATTCCTATTGCTTTTAACAGAGTAACCATTTCTGCAGTAAAATGCATATGTTGCCTGGTGTACTTACATTTCTATTTATTTTACATTGTGGAATGTATATTACTATTTCCAACTTATCATTTGGAACCATCTTTGTAAACAGTGGTACTGTTTTTTTCATATTTGTTGTATGTATATTACTATTTCCAACTTATCATTTGGAACCATCTTTGTAAACAGTGGTACTGTTTTTTTCACATTTGTTGTATGTATATTACTATTTCCAACTTATCATTTGGAACCATCTTTGTAAACAGTGGTACTGTTTTTTTCATATTTGTTGTATGTATATTACTATTTCCAACTTATCATTTGGAACCATCTTTGTAAACAGTGGTACTGTTTTTTTCACATTTGTTGTATGTATATTACTATTCCCAACTTATCTTATCACTTGGAACCATCTGTGTAAACAGTGGTACTGTTTTTTCATATTTGTTGTATGTATATTACTATTCCCAACTTATCTTATCATTTGGAACCATCTGTGTAAACAGTGGTACTGTTTTTTCACATTTGTTGTATGTATATTACTATTCCCAACTTATCTTATCACTTGGAACCATCTGTGTAAACAGTGGTAGTGTTTTTTTTCATAATTGTTGTATGTATATTTCTATTCCCAACTTATCTTATCATTTGGAACCATATGTGTTCAGTAGTCTGCCATTGCTTTCTGAACAACCGGCATCCATACCAATTCGTAAAAAACCAGCGCAACGCGGTCTGCTGCCAAATCGCGCACAGCAGTGTTTCGAACGCCGGTATACGGGATTACGAACCGCGTCAATAACGCTACGCTGCGGATACCGGCAAGCTGTTGTTAGTTACAGTGAGAAAATGAGTTCAAGTGATATATAGAATCTGTAGTGTTAAATGGATGTGAACTTGGAAAATAAGCAGACAGAGAAACATCTAATGGCAGTGGAAATGTATTTTTAAGGAACATGCAAAGAATACCATAGAAGGATAGAAAACAAAAACCAATGAGTAAGACCTAAAAGAAACGCATGCAAATCGTAAATATATTCGAAAAATGAGACATAGTCGAGTAGTTATGGGCACGTTATGAAGGAAAATAAACGGAAAACGTAGTGAAGATTGGTGGGAAGACAGAGAGAAAAATATCTGGACGACTTCGTCAAATGGGACAGTTGAGATAAGAACACAAGACTGGGTATGATGTGTGACGGGGAACAATGAGCTCCCACGCTTATCGACATGACGCATGTTGATGGTGGTATTTTTCCTGATATACCATTGCTTTAAATGTTTTAAAGTTAGTTAATCGACAGATCACCTTCATTACACATCGAACCATTCCTCACAACACCAGTTCTGTGTTGGTTTATTAATTTCTTTTGTGTGCTTAGTGCATAGTGTTCTTGTTAGGCCACATCTCTTTTAATTTGCTGTTCTCGCAGTCTGACCATGGTTATAAATTCACAGTCTTCACTTGGTTCTCGCAAACGTTTTACTTCTCGTAGAGCATCCAATATATCAGCCTGGTCCATGGCTCGTCCGTCCTCCACAGTAGCCTTGCCTGCAAGCTTGTCATTCCGCTCATTTCATCGTACACCCGCATGCCCTGGCAAGAAAATGAAACTAATCTTTGCCAGCCGTGACCACCCCAGAGACAACAACCACTGTCTTCAGACCCACCTCATCTCTATCTTCCCGAGCATGCTCATTGAGTCACTAAGGAAATATGCCCGAGTGAATGTCTGTGTCTCAAGCCATTGCTTTACTTACTGTCATGACTTCCATAACCATAGTCAGACTACTTGTGGTCAAAGCAAAAGAGCCAGAATCTTTCTTCACAATTATCCCTCCAGCCTGAGCCGTAAACTTCTCACGCGTCAAACGACCGACCCATCTGTGTAAATGACAGCATCACCCTCTAAAGCAGTGGTTCTCAACCTTTTTTGGCCCATGCGCCCCTGTACCATATGTTGAGAATGCCATTCCTCGCCTTTCGTATTTCCTCCCTATAAATTCCCCCACCCTGTCCCTACATAGTATACGTAAAAATGGAAACTAACTTTAAGAACACATACTAGAACAAGTTTAGACGTCGACATAAAACGTGATTTGTGGGTCTACTTACGTTATAAGATAAATATCAGAATGGCGATGAGTACAGAACCGTAAAGTATGGAGGGAAAAACAATATCAAGTAATCGGTTCTTGTATTAACGCGATCTTGAAATAATCTTCATTCCCCCCCTCCCCCCTCCCCCCATGGAAACCCTAAAGTTCCCCCCCCCCCCCCAGCAGGGGGGGGGGGATTCCCCACAGGTTGAGAACCACTGCTCTAAAGAATTCTCGAAGATCAAAACCTGTACGTTCGCCTCCAGAGCAGCCGGATTTTCTTGTCTGCATTTTCTGTCTACTTGGATGCAAACTGAAAAGGACGCACCGAACCATGTTGACTCTTGTACCCACACTTTTAGATAAGTCCACAATTAGTGTGACATCTTTCTTTTCTAGAATTTCTCGTTCTAATTTAATGTAATATATTGTGCTATTGTTCTGTCTAAATTCAGCTTGATTTGTGGTATCCGATTTATGTTGTTGTAAATAAGTAAAATTGTAATCTGATTAACTGTAGTTCCTAGAATTTTACCTCAATTGACGATTAATGATATTGGTATCTCTCTCCCCCCTCTCTCTCTCTCTCTCTCTCTCTCTCTCTCTCTCTCTCTCTCTCTCTCTCTCTATATATATATATATATATATATATATATATATATATATATATATATATATATATATATATATCTGAAATAGGAGAGGAACAATGTGGGTTTGTAGAAGGGAAGGGTACAGTAAATGCTGTGTACATACTGAGAACAGTAACTGAACGTTCTATAGAAGTAAACAAAGATCTACACCTCTACTTTATTGACTACACAAAGGCTTTCGATAAAGTGAAACATGTCGACATGATAAGGATACTTGAAGATTTACGAATTCATGGAGAAGACCTTAGACTTGTGAAAACATATATTGGAAACACCAAGCTGCCATAAGAATAGGATAATGAAGTAGGTCAATATCAGCCTATTAAGAGAGGTGTGAGACAGGGATGTGTAATGCCTCCAGATCTTTTTTCCCTGTACAGTGAAAATATTTTCAGAAAAATAGAAGATATGGAAGGAATCAACATTGGGGGACGATACATCAATAACATTAGATACGCAGATGATACAGTCTTGATTTCAGACAATGAACAGGATCTGCAAAATTTAGTAGATGCGGTTGTTGCACACAGTGAAACAACTGGGGTTAGAATTAAATTGTAAAAAGACACAGATTATGGTCGTCACTAGGAAGAACGAAATACCACAATGTAATATACAAGTAAATGGGAATATTCTTCAACAAGTGAATCGGTACAATTATCTCGGAACAGTCATAACATCTGATAGGAGATGCCTTGAAGAGATTAGAACAAGAATCGCCATGGCGAAAGTAGCCTTTAGCAAGATGAAAAACATACTGACCAATACAAAGATGTCAATTGAAACGAGAAAAAGAGTGTTGAGGTACTACATAGAGCCTGTTATTTTATATGGATGTGAAACTTGGACAATGAGCAGTCAAGCTGAAAAACATCTGATGGCTGCAGAAATGTGGTTTCTGAGGAGAATGCAAAGAATACCATGGACAGACAGAAAAACCAATAAACAAGTCCTACAAGAAACAAATGAAGATGTAAACTCATTAGAGACATTAGACGTTGACAGTCAAAAAATTTTTGGGCATGTTATGAGAAGAAATGAATTGGAGAACTTGGTGACAACTGGCGGAGAAGACCAAAGGGAAGATCAAGAATTAAATACCTGGACGGCTTGGCTACGTGGTATGGTCGAGACAGAAACACGGAGCTGATCCACGACTCTGGTGATAGAGTGAGATGGCAAAACATGACCGCCCACGCTTATCGGCATGGCACATGATAGATGGGTGGATATATAATTCTTTTCAGAATTTCAGAATAGGTTTGTTGGCTAATTTCCATGCCTTTGGGATTCTTCATGTCCTACATAATTTATTAAATAAGTATGCTATAATTGCTACTGTTCTTTGTGGTATTATTTTTAGTATTTCGTAATTTAAAATGTTTAGTTCTGGGGCTGTGTTATTTTAACTATTGACAATAGTATTGTAGTTGCCACTTTTCTCACACTAACATCAGCATTTAAATAAAATATATTATTTTGTTATTTCTTTGTGTGTCTAATTGCCAATATGGAAAAAAAAAATATTGTTGTGCAAACAAAAAACCATGATAGTCAGTTAAAATACCCAGATGTAGACAATTAAAATTACTGTGAGAATATGTGTGTCGTATATTTCAGACTGAAAGAGTTATCTCGTTGCTGCAGTTTATATTGTGTGAATTCTGAATTATGCACCTAATGAGATGCAACGAAATATGCCAGGCAATAAATTTGTGCAATCTATTATTAGTTTCTTCATTGTTCACATTTTTTAAAGACTACCTGTTCTGCTAATTTACTTCTTTTTTTTTTTTTTTTGCAAAGTACCATGACCACTAACCTTATAGAACAATTTTTCAAACATATCCTCTTTTTAGTGGTCAAGTTCTGCTCTTTGGGGTAGTTGTAAAATTGGGATAGTCTCGGTTTTACCGGTTTCTTTGTGGCTTTTAATTTGTTTCACACGCCAGACATGGTATGTTTTTGTGAATTTAAATGTTCGACAGAACTGTTTCTTATGGCTTTCCTTTGCTTGGTGTTTCTGTTTGTTTCATTTCTTATTACCTTATATTCTTCGAGATTGATTTTTTTTTCTGTTACGCCTATATTTGTTTTCTTTCCGAGATCTGTGGAGATACTGCTACGCCATACAGCAGGGCACATGATAATGATGGTAATAATCTAATATTACTAATAATTATCCTTTAACTTCTGCTGAGTCACTAGTTGTAGTAACATTTTTATTATCGCATGTTACACCGTAAACAGTTCCAAGGTACATTATCTAGTATATTTTATGAATTATGAACGCCGCATCCCCAGCAACATTATATGTATGTTCTGGTATATTAATATTAAGAACTTGTTGGGAATTTAGATTAGGTATTCGTGTTTTCACATGAATATTCATTAATACATTGACTTAGGTATTGATGTTTTTACATGGGTAATCATGCTTTCACTTATGTAATTACGTTTTAACATGTGTATTGTCTGCATAAGCATAATATTTATGTTTTCACTTGGGTATTCATGCTATTCCCGAAATATTGTGTCCACGTTATTGTCCCTGATTTCACACAAATATTCATGCTTTTACCTAGGTATTCATATTTACATCGGGGTATTCGTGTTTTCACTGAGGTATTTATGTATTCTCATCTCATCTCATCTCATCATGTTCCTCTTGTACCTTGCGGTGTCGAGGTGAAGTATAAACAGCGGGAGAGTGCCCGCTTATGGGCTTCATGTATCTATATTCCCATGGACTGTTATTCCTGCGTCCATCGTTTACATGGTCGGCCTCTTCCTCTGCTTCCCTCTGGTCTGTACATCATTGCTTGTTATGGTATACTGTTAGTTGGTAACCTACTTGCATGACCAAACCATTCAACTTGCTGCCTTCTAATAAAATCTAGTGCAGTTATAACCCCCACTTTAGTCCTGATTTCTTCATTTCTGATCTTATCTCTTCTTGATACTTTGAATATTATCAGGAATCTCATTTCTGTTGTTGTGATTTTTCTTTTATCTTTTTCTGTCATTGTCCAGGTTTGGCATTGGTAACATAGAGTTGGTAGGAAGATTGTGTTGTAAAGTGTTTTCTTAGTAACTATTGATACATGTTTGTTCTTTAGTATTGGTGCCATTTGTCCAGTGAGTTGTTTTGCCTTATTGCATCTATTTTCGATCTCGTCTTCTGATTTGCCATTTATGTGTTAACTTGGGCATTCGTACTGTCACTTGGGTATTTATACTTTCACTTGGGTATTTATACTTTCACTTGGGTATTTATACTTTCACTTGGGTATTCATACTGTCCGTGGTCGAGGGGTTAGAAGCTTTCTCCGTAACCCCGAATACTTTCGTGGTTGATGTGAGCGCACGAGAATTGGAAGCGGTTCGAGTCGCGCCAGTGACATAAGAGTATGGGGCCGGTCGCTCAGAAAGTCGTGGCGTGCTGATGAGCTTAATCTAGCCTAGGAATGAACATACAGCTGAAAGATGCTGATGTTAACCGCAATATCCTGAAACAGGATGGAAACGCGGAAAAAAAAATTCATACTGTCACTTGGGTATTCATACTTTCACTTGAGTATTCATACTTTCACTTGGGTATTCATACTTTTCACTTGGGTATGCATACTTTCACTTGGGTATGCATACTTTTCACTTGGGTATGCATACTTTCACTTGGGTATGCATTCTTTCACTTGGGTATGCATTCTTTTACTTGGATATACACACATAATTTCACTTGGGTATTCATGACTGCTTGTAGTGATAATGCCTGTATACATTTTTATTCATTATATTGTCATGTGGTTATTATTCCATTTGCGAATGATCTGAAATACGTTGTTTAAATTGCATATAAATTGTCTACAAATTAAAAAACACACGCTGAAAGGTCCCATAACTAAGATGACCGTTTTTATCTGATTATTGTTTAGAACTTTTTATGGCTGTTTCCTTTTATATGGCGCTCGTCTTTAAACACGGCCCAGTATATATTAAGACTGCACTCATAGTTTCTATTGGCTTTGTGTATTTGGGTTTTCTTCTTTATTCTCATGTGGCACAAGAACTATCTTTCCTGACTTATGTTATTTTATCTGGATGTATGGTGGTGTGTTGTTGTTGGCCCCATAAATCTTCTATGCATTTACCGATTCCAGCGCGTGGCATATTTAATCTACAGATATGGCGCTTGCTGTGTTTTTAGGTTAAAGGCAAAGGTAATCTTCATGCAGTTGTAGCATACAATGGATGTAGTCTTCTTTTCATCTGACTGTCATCTCCCAGTGGAGCATAGGTCCTCAACCAGCTGACTTCAAGCCCTTTGTAGAATTGTTCATGGTTGACCGGATTTCACAGCTAAAGATTATTTTACAGGGTGAGGTAGTCAGTCTTAGCCAGCCCTCCTCAGTCACATCTTACGACAATCGTGGTAGGTTACAGTGTTACTATTCTTGGCTCCGTTTATGGGCCCAGGTAACACATGGGTGACTATAAATATGTGCTAGACTCACATTATTTTGACCACATGACATCGTGGCGGTCACCCTACCCTTTAGGCAGTTCTTCACTTTTCAAGTATTGGGTTGGAGTCCGTCAACCGTGAAATACCGGAACCCGTGGGGTGCCACAGTGCAATACCTGCAACCCGTGGGGTGACACAGTGAATTACCGGCAACCCGTGGGGTGACACAGTGCAATACCTGCAACCCGTGGGGTGACACAGTGCAATACCTGCAACCCGTGGGGTGACACAGTGAATTACCGGCAACCCGTGGGGTGACACAGTGAATTACCGGCAACCCGTGGGGTGACACAGTGAATTACCTGCAACCCGTGGGGTGACAGTGCAATACCTGCAACCCGTGGGGTGACACAGTGCAATACCTGCAACCCGTGGGGTGACACAGTGCAATACCTGCACCCCGTGGGGTGACACAGTGAATTACCTGCAACCCGTGGGGTGACACAGTGAATTACCTGCAACCCGTGGGGTGACACAGTGCAATACCTGCAACCCGTGGGGTGACACAGTGCAATACCTGCAACCCGTGTGGTGACACAGTGAATTACCCGCAACCCGTGGGGTGACACAGTGAATTACCGGCAACCCGTGGGGTGACACAGTGAATTACCTGCAACCCGTGTGGTGACACAGTGAATTACCGGCAACCCGTGGGGTGACACAGTGAATTACCTGCAACCCATGGGGTGACAAAGTGCAATACCTGCAACTCGTGGGGTGACAGTGAATTACCTGCAACCCGTGGGGTGACACAGTGCAATACCTGCAATCCGTGGGGTGACACAGTGCAATACCTGCAACCCGTGGGGTGACACAGTGAATTACCTGCAACCCGTGAGGTGACACAGTGAATTACCTGCAACCCGTGGGGTGACAGTGAATTACCTGCAACCCGTATGGTGATACAGTGAATTACCTGCAACCCGTGTGGTGACACAGTGCATTACCGGCAACCCGTGGGGTGACACAGGGAATTACCGAAAACCCGTGGGGTGCCACAGTGCAATACCTGCAACCCGTGGGGTGACACAGTGAATTACCGGCAACCCGTGGGGTGACACAGTGCAATACCTGCAACCCGTGGGGTGACACAGTGCAATACCTGCAACCCGTGGGGTGACACAGTGAATTACCGGCAACCCGTGGGGTGACACAGTGAATTACCGGCAACCCGTGGGGTGACACAGTGAATTACCGGCAACCCGTGGGGTGACACAGTGAATTACCTGCAACCCGTGGGGTGACAGTGCAATACCTGCAACCCGTGGGGTGACACAGTGCAATACCTGCAACCCGTGGGGTGACACAGTGCAATACCTGCAACCCGTGGGGTGACACAGTGAATTACCTGCAACCCGTGGGGTGACACAGTGCAATACCTGTAACCCGTGGGGTGACACAGTGAATTACCTGCAACCCGTGGGGTGACACAGTGAATTACCTGCAACCCGTGAGGTGACACAGTGCAATACCTGCAACCCGGGGGTTGACACAGTGAATTACCTGCAACCCGTGGGGTGACACAGTGAATTACCTGCAACCCGTGGGGTGACACAGTGAATTACCTGCAACCCGTGGGGTGACAGTGAATTACCTGCAACCCGTGGGGTAACAGTGAATTACCTGCAACCCGTGGGGTGACACAGTGAATTACCTGCAACCCGTGGGGTGACACAGTGAATTACCTGCAACCCGTGGGGTGACAGTGAATTACCTGCAACCCGTGTGGTGACACAGTGAATTACAGGCAACCCGTGGGGTGACACAGTGAATTACCTGCAACCCGTGGGCTGACAGTGAATTACCTGCAACCCGGGGGGGGGGGGGTGACACAGTGAATTACCGGCAACCCGTGGGGTGACAGTGAATTACCTGCAACCCGTGGGGTGACACAGTGAAAAACCTGCAACCCGTGGGGTAAAGATGACCAACACAGACCTAATCTCAGGCAGTCCATGTTTACTGAGTCATGACCTGGTGACATCCTAATATGCGCGCGCACGGAGTTTATTTGTATGTTTATTTTTATGATGGGTAAATTTGGAGGTTATAAAATAGTGAAAACAGATGAAATAGTACTTGTAGCAAGAAGTGAAAATGAATTGCAAGAATTGATAAACATCGTTACCACAGATGGCAAAACGTAAGGACTAAATAACCCCAAAACAAAACTTAAGGTCAGTAAAGAAAATAGTAAAATAAAAACTATCAAAGTATATATTAATAGCAAACAGGGTAACACTGAAAAAAGTAGACAGATTCAAATACGTGAGTGGTGAGTGAGTGGCACCTTGCAGTCTTGACAGACCAAAGTATGTGAGTTGGAATTTCGCCAAAATTCCATCACAATGCCAGGGCAGAGCTTCAGAGAATATGTGGTGCCCAAACGACATGTTCCCTCTCTCGGCCTTGCCTCGTTTGACCCAGAGGAATGGATAACCAATACGTCTGGAACAAGGTAATCTGCAGACGCTGGCGGCTCAGCGTCAAACCTCTGAGACCTCGCCACCACGAGCAGGTGGCGAGTGGTGGCCAGACCCTGGAACCCAAAGGGACCCGACTTAGAGGCGTTCAACCAAGTCCCACAGGTGAGGGCCTCGTACGCGCCTGGACCATAGGACGCGTACATCTGTCAAACACAAGTGTCCGGACCTGTGTAAAGCGTGTACTACCGTCAGACCGCCCGCCTGACTTTTACGGTTCCCGCGACCACCGGGAATAGGCTCGCCGGAGATATTGCTCGTCTGTTACGAGCAAATCTCCCATACTTCCACTGTGCGGATCTCGCGGGAGACCCTGTTGAGCTTGCCTCTAGTCCGACTTTGTGAAGACACATGAAGGGTGTAGCATAGGTGGCAGCGTAAGTGCAAATGAAATACCACTACTTTTATCGTTTCAAATAAGTAGGGACAATTATAACAGATGGAAACAGTCACACAGAGATAACATGCAGATTATTCCACGCAGAGGCAGAATCATCCAGACGAAGAACATTCTGTGTAATTTCATGGAAGTGAAAAAAAAAAAAGGTTTTTTATGGGGGACCATAGAGATATAGATTTTACCTAGAATGCTAAGAATCACATAGATGGTTAAGAGTTGAGTCAAGAACCGACATAATTTCACTCGGGGTATTCCCCATAAGCGCCATGTCATCATCTTCAACAGCCAGCGTAGAGTTCCAATACAATGCAATTTGACTATATGTCAGTCTTGCTTTATCTCGGTGTGACGACTGTCTACCAGATCCTCTGACCATCCCCTGCAGTCGGATTCTCTCTAGATAGTTTATCTGTTCTTCTACATTATTCACGCGCTCCCAGAAGGCCTTCACCACATCTGCCATATCATTCATCAAATCACCCCTCAATGATGCAGCACCAGCCAGTCTGCCTGCCTGCCTGTTCATTGCCAACCACACCAGATTGTCCTGGAGAAAAGATCCAGCTAATGGTCACTATCCACGACTTTGAATCGACGCATGCCTTTCAGCACAAAGCATGCCACTCTTCACCCTTGTCAGCATGTTTTGTGAATAAGTCACAATCACAACATACAGTTTGTTCTCCAACCAGTGGAAAGCTGCATTTAACACCGCCACCTCTATTCTCAGATGGTTAAGACATACCAAGTGCTGCAAGAAGCCAATTCACAAAGACGTTTAACTACCGACATCAGGACAAGACAGTTGTAATTTTTTAAAGTTGTATATGAGACAAGAGGGTTTGAGGAAGATCGCCACAGTCGGAAAGATCATGGGAATTAGAGACAGAGAGATACAATTCAGACTGTTATGACAGAGTGGTACAGTAGTCAAATTTGTCAAGAACACTGAATAAAGATGCTTATCGAGAGAACAAATACAGTCTTGATTGCAGACAATGAACAGGACCTGCAAAATTTAGTAGATGCGATTGTTACACACAGTGAACAACTAGGGTTAGAATTAAATTGTAAAAAGACACAGATTATGGTCGTCACTAGGAAGGACGAAATACCACAATGTAATATACAAGTAAATGGGAATATTCTTCAACAAGTGAGCAGGTACAATTATCTCGGAACAGTAATAACATCTGATGGGAGATGCCTTGAAGAGATTAGAACAAGAATCGCCATGGCAAAAGTAGCCTTTAGCAAGATGAAAAACATATTGACCAATAAAAAGATGTCAATTGAAACGAGAAAAAGAGTGTTGAGATGCTACATTGAACCTGTACTTTTGTATGGATGTGAAGCGTGGACAATGAGCAGTCAGGCTGAAAAACATCTGATGGCTGTAGAGATGTGGTTTCTGAGGAAAATGCAAAGAATACCATGGACAGCCAGAAAGACCAATGAACAAGTCCTTCAAGAAACAAATGAAGATCGTAAATTGATTAGAGAAATTAGACGTAGACAGTCAAAATTGTTTGGGCATGTTATGAGAAGAAATGGATTGGAGAATTTGGTGACAACTGGTAAGATCGAGGGGAACAGACCAAGGGGAAGACCTAGAAGCAAGTACCTGGATGGCTTGGCCTTGTGGCATGGTCGAGACAGAAACACGGAGCTGATCCACGACTCTGGTGATCGAGTGAGATGGCAGAACATGACCGCCCACGCTTACTGGCATGATGGATGGATCGAGAGAACAGGGCCCCTTCACCACTCTGCACGGCACATTGTAATAATGAATAAAATATCCCCCAGCTGAATACTGGTCTTGACTTTAAATTTACCCCCAGAAACCGCGTGTCTGTAAAAGAAAGCTAATAGAAAAAGAGACAAGTTTTTAGTTGCCACTGACTGTATTTTTTTTTCCTCTGTAGATTCATGATAACGTCTCCACCTTCTGTTGCTGATCCACCTATAAATTCGTGGGTCCAAGTAGTTATTTGGTAATGTTCTTGTGTGTAGCTTAGAGTTGCTTTTCGTCTTATATTGGAAAAAAAATGTCATGCTAAGTGTTCTCTTTGTCAATACCAGGAATGTTTTCTATAATCTCAAACATGTGCTGTTGTCTCCAAGCTGGGAACCTGTGTGGATTATAGATGGGTTTGGTTGATATGCTGAATATAGATCTGTCCTGATCTGTCTTTTTGCAGATTTTCCAAATTCGTTTCGCTATAGTCATTCCATTCCTAGCCATACATTATCGAATCTTTTGGTGACCTCTCAGTATTCTAACATTTTCTGCCTGGTGCTGGTCTCTTCTATCGTTTCTACCCCGCGTTGGTTGTAGACATGTAATTGTTTCCAGCTTGTTAATGGGCGTTGTGTTGAAACCTCTAGTTAAAATACGCACTATTTGATCATGGACACGATTTATTTTGTTAACGTTTGACTAAAAATGTCTGACAGCCAAATCCGGAGAATATGGTGGGCGTGGAAGAATATCAGTAATCTAATCCGTGGCTGTTGACTGTACAAGCCGTGCTTCAAGAGGGGGCGCGTTGTTGTGGATAAAAGGACAATTTTAAGTGCGTGTTGTCCCACGTTTTCTAATCACAGCGTTTGTTTTAATTTGGTAAGAAGATTTACACAGTACTGTCCATGTCCCGAAACTGGTATTTTTTTTTCAGTAGAACACCTTTGGTCACTTTCCCTGAAGATTTATGTGCTCTCGACTTCATAAGTGTTGGGGAAGTCCGGAGTTTTTCCATTGCGTGCTAAAAATTTGAACCATAATGGTCAGCCCAAATCTCATCTACTGTCACTTTGGTCGTCAAAATGTTTTCTAACTGGCACTTTTTGAGCAATGGTCGACATAAATTTACCACCACTGTTCACGTGTCAACTGGCGCTGAACGGAGCGAATAGACACGCTTCTCATGTTCCGTCTACTGTATACAATTCTACCAACTATTCCTTCAAACAGTTTTACTGCACGAGCTACCTCATCAGCTATCATTTTTCGATCTTTGTCAGTGATTTTCTTCATTCTTGCTGCAATCCCGTCGATGCACTCTTAAGGGGATTTCTCAGTCATTGGGAGATCAGCATTTTCATCGCCACATAAAACTGTCTACACTAGTTTTTGTTAAGCATACGAAGGGCAGGAATAATGAAACACTGGTTCCAACTTCCTGTGTAGTTTTATAGGTGTTTCCTATGTAATTCAGTAATTTTATCACAGCGCTGGCCTCTGACTTCTCGATTGTTCTGACAAATAGTTGGAGCAGCAGTTACAATGAAGATGATATGTTGCGCCGTGTGGGAGAATCCATTGTAGAAACAAATTCCGACTTCACACATTTAGTAAAAATATGAGGGGCTTTGAATGTACCTGGTTGCAATTTTCTCTTGTTAATACCCCTATAGCCAGGATAAAGACTTACGCCCATTCCCTTATGTGGTTCTTGACGCAGTATTTTTCCAAGTCGATTACTTATTGTAAATGTTGGCATTAGTCAACGGCTTTGAATATTTAAGACAACAACCAGTTGTCCTGGCTGTAAATTTATGCATGATTCCTTGCATAGTTCCGTAGCAGCATATAATTTTAATTCTCTCGATACTGTACAGTGAGAAGTTTGTGTGTGTGTGTGTGTTTTGCTGATTCATTATCAACATACCCCACATTACAATATTTGTCCCACCTCCTCAACTACCACCCCTGTCGTTCCACCCCCCCCCCCAGACGCCTGAGCCGATTTTGTGTGTGTGTGTGTGTGTGAAAACAAGGGACGGGGGTGAGGGGTGGGGAGGTGTGAGGGAGAGAGAAAGAAAAACTGAAACTTTCATTCTACGGTACACGTTATTCTTACCCACTGTGTTATATGTAAATGCCTCTGTCACATAACGCTACTTTAACCCTTTTTATGCCAGGGCAGATGTTATTTTATTGATTTTCTAGTTGCTTTAATGCTTCTGTTGTAGATGCTACTTTAACTCGTTCAGCCCAGGGCAGATATTAGTTTCGCCCAATGCTCCAGTTAATTAAAATTCTTCTATCATAGATGTTATTTTAACTCTTTCAGTCAACGGCAGATATTAGTTTCACCCAATGTTCTAGTTAATGAAAATTATTCTAGCATAGATGTTATTTTAACTATTTCAATCCACGGCAGATATTAGTTTCACCCAATGTTCTAGTTAATTAAAATTCTTCTATCATAAATGTTATTTTAACTCTTTCAATCCACGGCAAAGTTTAACCCAATGTTCTAGTTAATTAAAATGCTTCTTTCATAGATATTATTTTAACTCTTTCAGTCAACGGCAGATATTAGTTTCACCCAATGTTCTGGTTAATTAAAATGCTTCTGTCATAGATGTTATTTTAACTCTTTCAATCCACGGCAGTTAGTTTCACCCAATGTTCTAGTTAATTAAAATGCTTCTAGCATAGATGTAATTTTATCTCTTGCAGCCCACAGCAGATGTTACTTTTATCAACTGTCAAAGAAAAACTGATATGGGTGTTTATCACATGATGATGTTGTTGTTGTTTGTCCATCAAGAATAATGATGATCTTTCATTTAATCCAGTGGGGTTGAAAGTATGGAGCCGTGAGTTCTATGATGGCCGATAAGGCCTATTTTGGCTCGAAATGTTTTTTGACAATGTGGACAAAGAATGCTTGACGTTTCTGGAGGATTTCCTGCAGTGGTTTTTCGTTCCTGCCTTTTCTTCACAGCTCTTGCAGTCCTGGCCGCCCCACACGTGACTGCACCATTGCGTAATGATGCACGCCACGAATTTCGGTCTCTGGCTGCAGTCTCCCTGGTGTCACGATGAATTCCAAAATCATTCAGTGAGAACGCATGGTTTCCATCCCCGTCGGGATGGATTCGAATGTGCAAACTTGACCTGGGCTCCCAGGTCGACCCAGCACAAAATGTGTACCAGGAAATGTCCAGGGAAATAAAGGCGGTCTGCATGATACAGTCCACATCAGCCATTGGGTGCCGATTGGTCTATGAAAATGTGAGTCCAGCGCCAGATGTACAGTGCGCTTTAAGTGTGTAAAATGGTCCTATACTTTTGTTTTCAACGAAATAATTAACTAAAAAAATAGAATGCTGCGCTTAGTAATAATATGTGGAAGAACTGATTTATATATCAGTTAAAACATATTCTCACCATCTGTATCCAATGCCTTGCCAAATGGCATGGGCGATCGTGCTCTGCCACAGCTTCGTATCTGCACAGAATGTATCGATTTATATGCTGATATCTTTCTGTGCTTTAATGAAAGGCTGTCAAGAATCTTCTGTATCTGCCTGTTCTCTGCATCTTTCCCCATATTTGTTTTCGAGTGAAGCAATGTGGTCTAGCATTGTCTAGGATTAGAGTGTGACCAAAATAGCAAGTGACAGATAGTTCAACAAAAGTCAAGTCAAGGCATTGTTGATAATTAGATTGAGAGAGAGAGAGAGAGAGAGAGAGAGAGAGAGAGAGAGAGAGAGAGAGAGAGAGACGTATGCAAGACAAACAAGGCAAATAGTCATATAAGCCGTTAAACATCTAACGGCGGTAGAAATATGACCTTTATGTGTGTGTGGAAAGCAAAGAACACCATTGGCGGACAGAAATGAATAAAGACA
This sequence comes from Cepaea hortensis, assembly GCA_963921405.1. Classification (NCBI taxonomy): domain Eukaryota; kingdom Metazoa; phylum Mollusca; class Gastropoda; order Stylommatophora; family Helicidae; genus Cepaea; species Cepaea hortensis. The sequence continues at coordinate 44,924,165 of OY992887.1, read as the reverse complement.
GTCCCTTACAAAATATGAAACTCTTAAATTAATTACAGAAATTAGACGTAGGCAGTTAAAATGTTTTTGGCATGGAATGAGGATAAATTAACTTGACAACTTAGTGACAACTGGCAACATTGATGGGGAAAGAGCAATGGGATACATACCTGGATAAATACTTTACATTATTTCATATCTAATCTGTGGAGATTGTCTGCAATATTTTAAGAAGACAAGATCTGAGAGAAAGGGATTCTGTTTGATCCGTTTTTGTATGTGACTCTTTGATCCAGCGATAATTTCCGTCTTCTTCTTTTTATATTTCAGATATTTTAAACATTTATTTGGACGAAGCTTAATTTATAGAACGCATTATTAAATACGAATGTTGTACTCCAAGCAACAGACCGTGTTTGATTACACGTGCATTTCGCCACAAGAGATGAATTATTATTGTTGTTGGCAACGTGTGTGACGTTTGTATCGCACAGCAATTCAAATGAGTCGTTTATATACGTGTATGTTGTGCGCTTCATTGGTACCAACCAATTTACAATATGTTGGTGAGTTGTTTTATTACATTTTCCAAAATACTTTAAGGTCTAGTTGTTCTTTCAGTTCACGACACATATTGCTTTGTGCCATTCTTCTTCTCCCCCTCCCTCCCTCTTCCGTCCCTTTCCACTCTGCTTCTGTGTCCTCTTTTGCATTTTCCTCTTTGTCTTCGTTTGCATTTTCCTCTTTGTCTTCACCTTCCTCTGCTTCTAGCATTCGCTTTAACTATAACACCAAAAGAAGAGTTCTCACGATGAAATCGACCGTTTTACTTTTTGCTTTTGTTTGGTGTTCTGCAGGATTGTCTAGCTACTTTAAATGTGTGTCACAGATGTCACTTTAACTTTTCAGTCTCGGGTAAATGTTACTTTTACTCACTTTGTTCTAGTTACTTCAAATGACTGGATCATGGATGTTACTTTAACTCTTTCAGTCTTAGGTAGGTTGTAATTTTACCCACCCTGTTCTAGTTACTTCAAGCGACTTTGTCATAGATATTATTTAACACTTTCAGTGTCGGATAGATGTTACTTTTACTCACTCTGTCTAGTTTTATTAAATGACTCCCATATATATTATTTTAATATCTTTAGTTCAAGGCAAATATCACTTTTACCCACCATGTGGTAGTTACTTAAAGTGACGCTACCATAGATTTTGCGACAATTTTGGCCACATTATGAGAATAGAAAAACTGAAACTTACTGTAATAACAGGACAGATATATTGACAGAAAATGAGGAAGGCACATTTTCACTATGGCATAGAAAGATGCCAGTACACGAATCACAATATGCGGAGAAGCTTGATCGCCCAAGCCAGTCGGAAAGGCATTTGGTCATGATGGTTCTTATTCAATTGGTGACGCATCTGTCCCACAATTTTCATTCCTGCTTTATATTATCCCCCACATCCATTTCTATAATCTTCTCCGGCGTAACTGAAACAAAAGGGGGAAAAAAAACGTCAGTGTGAATTTTAATAATGAAAACACAAACAATATAGTGCACAGTTTATTGCCTACCTATTTCAGTGTTTTTCGTTAGGTGAATACTTCAGAAAAAAGTTGAACATATAATAATAGTATAGCTGAACATGGCAGTGAATCTTATAATGTAAATGAAATGGACAAATTAGGAAGAAATTGGAGGCAGCAGAGATGTGGTTCTTGAGACGAATGTTGCGAATTCCTTGGACTGCCAGAGTAACTAATGATGATTGTCTGAAAGAGGCTAATGAAACTATAACTATAACATTACGTATAACAACAAGAAAGAGGGACGCAGAGGTGTTTCCAAGGCACCAGGGCCGGGTTATATACTGGCCAAGACCTATTGACGCGTCCTCATCGAGCGTCCTGGGCAACAGGTCCCTTCGGGGTCCTGGCTAAAGTCAGTAGGATCCCCGATTCCTCCGAAGTCGGAGAGTGTCTGCCTGTACGGCGAGGAACCACCAGTCTACACACCAATAAGCCAGACATGGGACAACGGATACTCACGCAAAACTCAGGTCCTGTATGACATCACACTGATGTTGGACAACAGGATGTCTTCATCCGACATACAGGACTTCGCGTTGGAGCTCAAGCCAACGAACACAAGCAAGCAAGCAAGCACAACAAGAAAGAGATAAACAGCTTCCTTTGGTCATGTTATGAGATGAGAGGCATTGGAGAACATCGTGACGACTAGAAAGATCGAGGGGCAGAGGACGACCAAGAGAAATGATATTGAATGATTGAGACGGTGGCATGGAGGAATATCATCAGCAGAGTTGACCCAGAACACCAGAGACCAAGGTCTGTGAAGAGACCTGAACGCATGTGCCAGCTGACCAGGCACATGATGATGATGCTAGCCGAGGCGTCTGCAATATACTCTGGTAAACCTCAATTATGTAAGCAAAAATACATGCTGGTCTCTTTATAATTGCGGTGGTGACATTGAATAAATTATAATGTGTTTTGTATATTTAGCTTGAAAGGATTCATTACGCTACTTCATTATATGTTTAATATTTCTTCAGTAGAGTGCATCTGATGAGATACAACGAAATATGCCGGGCAATTAATTGTGCATTTTATTGTATGTGTCTTCATTATGCAAATATCAGTGTCTGTCATTTTGTTCTGATGATTTCATTTGCTTTCATGTAGTCGACACGTTGGGGCGTGTTTGTCAAGTGTTCATTTGTATTGCACGCTTAGTGATTGGACTACAGATTCATAATACACCCATGGTAAGCTTACACAGCCTCAAACATAAGAGGTGCGAAGTGCTACACAAAAGGTACTTCCATTGCAGGCACTGCTAATAGAGTGCGATATTTTAGGCTTGTGCATAGTCTAGGCCACGACATGAGTAGTTCCACAGCAGATACTGCGTTTGAAGGGCAATATTTTAAGGCCACAAAATATGAGATTGGTTGTCCAGTTCCTGTCATTGCCTTTCCTTGCCAGAAAATGCTAACAGTTGTATGGTAACCATTGTTGTGAGGCTGGGTCAATCATAGGCCCTAGTGTTCGGAAGAAATAATATGCCTCTGCTAGGAATGAAATCCGGGCCACTGTCTTGGCAGGCAGTGCTCTAACCACTATGCCATAGCGGCTCATAGTTTTAGGTCATCATCATCATCATCACCGTCCATTTTTTCCGTCAAGTGTCGTGGGGTGGAATAATTAGCGTTCGAGCGCCCGATGGGTGGCACTGGATAGTGTCATTCAGTGTGATTGTACAATGTCTTTGATGTCGGCAATCCGTTTTCTTCTCGGGCGTCCTCTTGCTCTCGTCGCAGATGATCTTTGATGTAGGGCCAGTGCTGGTAGTTGATGGTGTTGCATTCTAACGAGATGGCCAGATCATTTGATCGTCTGTTGCTCCCCCCCCCCCCCCCCCCTCTAAATGTGGCACAAGGTGTTGATCCCACTGTCTGTCTGATAACAACATTTCTTATTCGGTCTCGGAATGTTAAGTTGGCAACTCTCCTCAGACATCTCATCTCACAGGTGTTGATTTTGCGTAAGTGTGATTTGGATAATGTCCAAGTTTGAGATTGGTAGCATATGGTTGGTGTAAATATACTGTTTATTATCTGTCGTTTTGAGGACAAAGGTATGTTTGGAAGTTTCAGTATGGGTGATAGTTACGTAAGTGTACTTGCTTTTTGACATCTGATTTCGATTTCTCTATCTAATCTGCCATCTTCTGTGATCATACTTCTAAGATATTTGAATTCTTTAACTTGTTTAAGGGATGTGCTATTTATCTGTATACTTAGCGGACCAGGAGATCTGCTAACTTGCATTACTTCGGTTTTGGCTTTATTTATACTAATATTGTATCTGCTGCATGTTAAACTCGGATTATTAATATGATATTGCAGTCTGTCCTCGTCGCTATAAAACAGGCACTGATCGCCTGCAAATCGAAGTTCATTTATTGCATGTGGATCTGTTGTTTCACCTGAAGTATAGTTTTAGGTAAAGGCTTTTATTTACAGAAAAAGAGAAAGCGAACAGCTGCACATTTCCTGAATTCTGTTGCGTAGCCTAATATCTAAAAAAAAAAAGGCTAATGTATGCTAAACAGTTAGTTGCATGTACTTTACAGGACGTTGCAATCAAGCTCCAATATTTATTCGCAGTTTGTGATTTACTAGGCAATTTTACGTTCAATAATTTTTATTGCATTCTAAACTGCCGACGCCTCGTACCATCAAAGTCAACACAAGGTGACCTGCTTCCAATTCGCTCGCTGCTTATTTCGAAATCCTCAAATATCAAGTTTTTGGGAACCCTTGAGACAGTTGAAAAACAGGAACAAACACATTCATGAGTATTGATGGGCACACACAGAAAGAGAGGCCAGAACTAGAGAACTAGAACTTCAAAAGACGACAGCGTTTCACTGAAAGACCACGTGGAATTATGGCTAGCACACCCGCCCTCCGACACAATGGTCATGTGTTCGTATCCCATTGGAGATGGGTCTTTTCGCCCCATTGGCCAGGGCCACCGGGTCGACCCAGCCTAAACTTGGTATCAGAGAATGTCATGCCAAGTAAAGGCTGTCGACATGATATTATAACATGTGATTACCTGAACTGGAGATGTGCTTCTTGTTGACAAGAATGTTGATAATATATTGGTCTGGTAAGAAATTAAATACTGGGGTATTGAGAGCTGCAAGAGTTACAAGATCACTCATCGAAACGGTAAGGGGGGAAAAAATGATATTATGAAATCAACAGAAAAGGTAGAGCAAAAATGATATTATGAAATCAACAGAAAAGGTAGAGCAGAACGTTCGCTGTATGTGAGGGGAAATATGGAACAAGATAGGCAAAAGACGACAAAGAAAGATGTATGTGGAAAAGTAACGGCTGTGCAGCAAACAATAATACGGGGCGTGATCAATTGAAAGCAGTTCCAATGACTTTATTACTAAAGTTTGTTGCATGTCATATACAGGGCATCGTAATGAACCTCATCATTTGTAGGTTCTTTGTGAGTTACCAGGCAAGTTTACGTTCATTAGTTTGCCATTGCTTTCTGAACTACCGACGCTCATACCATTGTTAAAAATCAACACAAGGTGATGTGCTTTCAAATGGCCTTCACCTGGGTTCGAACGAGGTATGCGGGATTGCCCATTCGCTACAAAGGTCTAAAAGTTCTATCAGCAGGTGTGGCAGAATGCAAACAAGGCAACTGTCAGCAAGCAAGCATGTACATGGGCTAGTCAGAAGTCGTCGCCACAAACATTTCATATACATATTTTGTGTGATATTCACTGGCACAGGAACGGAGCGTAATGGGGACGACCCGTTGCTGTGAAGTTGGAACTGCGACTAACTAACTAACTAACTAACTAATTTCATATACACATCCCACAGCATAGGGAGACGACGGATACCGTCCGCGAAAACAGACTACTCATTGTACCGTTTGGTCACCTCGGTCATGATGTCTGCATTGGTGAGGAATCTTTGCTCTTTAGAGCTTTTTATGAGGATCTGTACAAATGAAAATCACATGGCGGAGCGAAGAATGACGCATTTCTGATGCGCATAGTGCCGGGCGGTGCATCGTGGTGCCACAACCTTGAGCTGTGTAGCAACATAGCGGTCATGCAATGGAAACATCTTTATCGACCTTAGCTGAGCCTCATCACAACAAATCCAAGTCAATGGGTTTCTGCTGGTAAGGTTATGCAGACGGTATTTTCTGTTTACATGAAGGACTTTTGTTGGCAGGCTTTATAGAGTCTTGTTTGGACATCCATCAGGCTGTTTTTGTTCAAACTTCACGCCAAGCATTCTAATTTCTACTTACGGTTGTCGGCCAGACCCACTGTGAACACACCTTCCGGCGTAGAGCTGTCAAGAATAAGCGACGTGGCATGATTTTGCGCGGTCTGATTCCTTCGCAAGACAGTGCTCGTCCGCATGTCGCAAACACTGTACAGGAAGCTATAGCATGGGAGAGGTGGGAAGTTATAGCCTTCAGTAAAAATCTGTCGCAATGTGACTTTATTTATTCAGACCCTTTAAAAACAGCTCTAAAAGAACATAGATTCCTAGCCGATGCAAAAGTCATGACCGCGGTGACCAAATGGTTCAAGGCGCAACCAGTCCTTTTTCGCGAACGGTATCCGCTTCTTTCTAAGCAGGGGTGTATGTCTGTAAGTCTACAGCAACCTCTTTTGACGAGCCATGTACGTGCTCGCTTCCCAACAGTTGCTTTGTTTTAATCAGCCACACCTGCTGATATACCCTTCATTCATTCATTCATTCATTCATTCATTCATTCATTCATTCATTCATTCATTCATTCATTCATTCATTCATTCAGTAACATGTCTTTTGCAGAACTTCGCTTCCATAATAACCGTCATGAAAACTTCTCGGTCATAAGCAAGATGTCCCGCGTCCGATACACCCATCTGGAGATCATCTGCCACAACCTGCACCCATCTTCTCTTTGGCCTTTCCCTTCTTTTCTTCCTGGGCATATACCCATCCATTACTGATCTCTCCAAACTTTCATGACGTTTCAAGTGACTAAAATATTTCAATGTTTTTTGTTTTATCGTCTTTATTAGCCGATCTTTTTCAGTATTCAGTTCTTGTCGTATGGATTCATTTGTTCGTTTCTGTATCAAAGATATTCTTGCAACCCGTCTATAACATTTATATTCACAGGCATTTATGCGCTGTTCAGCTTGTTTAGTAAGTGTCCAGGTCTCACAGACGTATGTTGCAATGGGAAAGATGCGTGCTATTAAAAATATAATTTTTGTAGTTCTATCTGTCCCCCTCCACAATTTATTCGGTTGTTTTAGCCTTTGAAGAGCAATCGATATTTGTCTTTTAATTGCCTTTATTGTGACACCATTGTTGGTAATTAAATGACCAAAGATATTCAACATTTTCCACCACCTCCAGTATTTCCTCATTAACATTTCTTTCTCCATATTAGTTGTATCAGTATGCATTATCTTTGTTTTTGCTATGTTAATATATAAATTGTGATTTTTACTATTCTTTTGGGTAGAGGTTATTAGTTTTTATACCCTTTAAACGTTTGTAGCCGGTCTCCGTGGCAAAGATGTTACGGACGCGGTTCATAATTCCGCTTACCTGCGTTCGAAACACATCTGCGACCAATTTGACAGCAGACCGTGTCGCGCTGGGTTTTAACGTGTTGGTATGGGAGGCGGTCGTTCAGAAAGCAGTGGCAAACTACTGAACGTAACCTTGCCAAGACATCAACAACAGCAGTGCTGGTGTTGACTGCAATGTCCTGTAAATAGGATATGCCAAAAAAAAAAAAAACGTTTGTAATAAAGCCGTTGGCATGGGTTTCAATTGGCCATGCCTCCTATAAGCAGCACAATCTGTATAAAAATTCCAGACGACAGAGAAGATTTCAGAGTCATGATCGCCGATATCTGCTCCAAACCCGGCAACTGAAGAAACTAACCTAAAACGTATTAACCACTATATACTGATTATATATCACATTAGAAAACAACCGCGGTGTTCAATCTGGTGTGCCAACAGCATTAACATTTTTTTCTGTTGTCTAGTGTCTTCTTGATATCCACCTGTTACCCTCTTGCCATTTTCCTGTTGTATGGATGGGTACCAGTTACTAAATACACGTTTATTAATCTAATGTCTTTGATGACATCATGTTTTCCCGCAAAGTCGAGTGTCCTTTTGAACAATATCAGTGGAACCAAGCAAACCAGCCATATTGCTGCTTTAACTATTAATGATTTACTAGACCCGCAAGATAAAATAAACACAATTGATTCGAGATCACAACACAGTATCATCATCAAGTGCCCTGCCAACTGGCGTAGGTGTTTATGCCTCTCCACAGATCTTGGAGTTCTGGATCAACTCTGCTTATAATATTCGGCCATGCTACCGTCTCAGTCCGTCCAGAATCATTTCTCTCTATCTGCCTCTTCTCCCATTGATCTTTTCAGTTATCACGATGTTTTCCCATACCTCTCTTCTTATTCTGTGACCAAAGAACGCTGTTTGTCTGTTTCTTATACATAAATATATAATGTTATAATGTTCTACCCCGTTAGCTTTTTCCAGGCAGTCGTTGAAAACAAATAGGCCTAAAAATTCATAAAGGGAAAGACAGAGATAATACAAATAAATCAAGCAAATGATAACCCAACTTCCCTTAGTGAAACCTTTCTTCAAGAGGTGGAATCACACGCCTCCTTTTGTAGCATTGTAGATACAGTTGGGGGGAACAGACAGAGATATTAAAATGAGAATGCACAATGCAAAAGAAGCCTTCAGAATACTCGGAAATTTGTGGACGTTTAAAGAATTTATGCAAAGAACCAAACTTTTAGCATATTTAACTTTGGCAATAAATTAGTTAATTAATTAGTTTGGCAAATAAGTGTGTGGTCCACAGATATGGAGAACGGCTAAAAGTTAGTTGCATATCCGTTACAGGACGTAGCAGTCAACCCCAGCATTTTTTTGGGGGCTGTTTGTGATTTCTTGCTAACGTTCACACTAGCACGACTAAAACAGTTACAAATAAACTACAAAAAAAGTCATGAATTGGTGTCTGTGCGGGATAGACGGACTACTCGTAAAATGGTATGAAAGAATCACCAAATGTGGAGCTCATGAAGCCAACAAAACAAGTCCCAATGAATTAAGAGGCGATGAAAGGAAGTAGCGCCGAGATGAATAGAATGTGGAGGGAAAAAAGTAGCGACCAAGATGAATAAAATGGCGAGAACATGACAGGAGCTGAAGGAGAGTCCAAACGACAGCAGGGCATGGCGTGAGATTGGTTGAAGGAGAGTCCAAACGACAGCAGGGCATGGCGTGAGATTGGTTGAAGGAGAGTCCAAACGACAGCAGGGCATGGCGTGAGATTGGTTGAAGGCCTGTGCTCAATTGAGAGATTAAAGACAGAAGCAGGAGAAGAATGTGTACGGTGTATTTTTAATGACTGTGTAGTTTTTTTTTATAGAATATTGCGGCTCCAAGTTTTGTATGACAAGATCACGGAAGAAGAACCATCTGCAAATCTAACCATTAGAGAAATCCTGTTTGCGGACGACCAAGCACTAATAGCAAAATCAGAAGCTGAATTACAAGACCACATGAATAGACTAAACCAGTGGTTATCAACCGGTGGGGAATTCCCCCCTCCCCCAGGGGGGAATTTGGGGGTTTCCGGTGGGGGGGGGGGGTGAAGATTATTTCAAGATCGCGTTAATACAAGAACCTATTACTTGATCTTGTTTTCCCCTTCATAATTTACAGTTCTGTACGTCTCACTCTTCTAAAATTCATTTTATAAAGTAAGTAGACCCACAAATCACGTTTTATGTGGACGTCAAGACTTGTTTTAGTATGTGCTTCCATTATTACGTATACTGTGTAGGGGCGGGAGGGGGGATTTTTAGGTAGGAAATACGAAAGGGGGGGGGGGGGGAGAATGACGTTCTGTAAATATGGTGAAGGGGGGCACGGGCCAAATTTTTAGCTATGAAATACGAAAGGGGGGGGGGTGGCGTTCTGAAAATATGGTAAAGGGGACACGGGCCACAAAAGGTTGAGAACCACTGGTCTAAACGGAATATGTAGGACTACTGTAGAGTTCATGCAACACAATGCAACATAACAGGTAAATACAAAACCTGGAACGGCAATATTTTCAAAAACTGCACATTCATTTAAAATACACCCTGTACTACAACCAGCCTAACGGCCCGATGTGTTTTATTGTTTAAAGGGGTTTATAGACAAAAGGATCGGATCTTCTTCACTGCACCCGAGTTTATTCAATGTGGTTCGGTCTCATTTCGCGGAGCGCCCAGCCGAAAGCTTAGCACAGAACAAAAACTCCGTAGCCTCAGCAACGACGCTCAGGAGTCTCCGAGAAAATTACCCTCGTGAACCGAATGACGAAGTCTGAAAATATACCAACGACCTTCGTAACACAAGCCAGGCTCCCTGTGTTGTTGTTGTTTTTAAATTTTAAATGTGTATTTTGTTGTTTAATGTATGATTGGTTAATAGTTTTAGTAACCTAAAACACACGGAGAAGAGAATTAGAGGCATAGATAAATGATAGGAGGATGGCATGGAATAAGCATCTGGAGACAGTGAAGAATAGCAGGGCAAAGAATAACAAGGTTTGACGCGAGCTGATTGAGGGACTATACTCTCTTGAAAGATAACAGGAAAAAGAACACACTAGATACAGCTTCTGTGCCCTCCCCTTGTTCTTTTCCCCTCAGTCTTGCCACTTGTCACTAAGTTCTCCAATGTATTTCTTCTCATAGCATGTCCAAAAATGTGTGGCTGTTTACGTCTAATTTCTCTAATCAGTGTACGGTTTTCATTTGTTTCTTGTAGTACGTGGTCATTGGTTGCAGTTTATTATGATTCTATAATTCATACAGTTTCTGACAGGATCTGCAGCATTTAGTGCATGCTTTTATTGTACAAACCGGGCAACTAGAGTTAGATAGCACAGAACATAAATAATAATCGTTCCCAAGAAGAAATACCACAAAGTAGCATCCAAGTAAATGGGAACGGTCTTAGACAGGCGAATCGGTAATATTGTCTAGGAACAGTCATACCATCTGACGGCAGATGCCTTGTACAGATTAGAACAAGAATCGCCATGACAGAAGTAGCCATTTGCAAGTTGGAAAACATATACAACCCCTACACCGCAGTTGGACTAAAATGTTGACGTCTCGTCCTTACTTGGGGACGTAAATTACAAGTACCTCTAACGTCGGAGTGTGTTCGCCTCATGACGAGGGACACTGGTAATAGGGAAAGCCAATTTACACGCAAAAATCAGTCCCGTGCACTAGAAGTAGTAACGAGTGTATGGACTACGTTTGAGAGAGAGAGAGAGAGAGAGAGAGAGAGAGAGAGAGACTCACCATTGTCTCCAATCACTACTGTACCGTACCGCCTGCCTATCTTATATTGTTGATATTATGTCCTCCGATGGCGAATACACTCGTATATTTGTCCGATTTTCACTATATAAGGAAGGATTCACAACGGTTTATGCTTATTTATCTGTAGATGGTACCACTCCCGGGAAGCTTAACCCGGTCAACAAATGCCCGCAGAAATCGGATGTGTCGGCCTAACGGCGCAAGAACGCAACTCTGTTGTAAACAGGCACAACACAATCACGTTTGAAAAAACTCCGGATAAACGCAGAAGAAGAAGATGGTACCATCAAAACAGTGCAATCTAACGTCTAGAAATCACTGAAAGCACACTACTCTAGCGCACCAATTAAAGACAGAACAGAACAGCCAGCGAATACAATTTTATAAACGGAGAAAAGAAAGACCCTGCGAGTAAAGCACAGAACGATTTTACACGCCTTGAGGTGTAATGTATGCTAGCCCTTTATCTGCACAGACAAATCACACCCGACCGGTGATGTGGTCAGTGTCACGCCAGTCGTTTTAACTTCCCACGACATTACCTGGTATCCATTTTAGTCTAGATCGACACTGAAGCCCAAGTCAGTTGTACAATTCTGCCTCGATTGGGGTTCTAACAAATCCACGAGGCTGACAGGCATGCGTGCAAGCCACTGTGCTACCTCGCCTTCCCTGTCAGTTAATACTGAACAGTTATTTCATGAGAGATGGTAGTTATCAGTAAAATGTTCGCGAATCCGAAGAAAAACAGAGGTGTTTCTCATCTTTCCGTCAGTATTGTGTACTTTCAGAAATATGTCAACCAGCGTGTCCAACTTAACTGCAATCGTTAAAAATTTCGCGTGTTGTTTAATACACAAAATAGTATCTTGTTAAAGTTTGCAGAAGCTATCATGATTAATGTACATAGGCCAGTTTTGTGGAAACAGAAAGACACGATAGTCAGTTTAAAATGGTAAACAATTGACTTTACTGTGCGAACATGTGTATATTTCAGCTTGAAGGTTGTATCTAGTTATTTTACTTTGTTGTGTGAGTTCTGCAGCATGTACCTGACAAGGATGCAGCGAAATATGCCAGGCAAAAAAATCGCGCAATCTATTGTTTGTGTCTTCGTTATTCAAATTCATTAAGCAATGCCCAATTCAGGTTTAATAAAATCAAGTCATTATATGTGAAAAATGAAAAACAGAGCTTGTTCACCGGTAGTATTATATTGTATGTATACCAACAATATCCTGTGCAACCTAAGTTGTAATTGAGATGTATAGTATAGTGTCTGTTGTTATTTCGTATAAAGGATGTTTATGTTTTTCTAACTTATACTTTGTGCCATTTCATATTGCGTAGATTATATGACTTTCAGACAGTGATACTTATTTATAGTGTGCTGTCCGTCTACAGCCCTCCTATCAGTATCACTATATCATATGTACAGATTTACACTGGCACTGTCAACAGCGATGGTAAAAACATCCATTAATCGTTACCTATAACTTTGTATCCGGACATCAACTTTCAGTGAACAAATATTTATCTTTGTTAAATGTGGCCGATAAACGCGGCTCTGCTAGTGATATTGTTAATATCCCGGAAATTACTCCATAATATCACATTATCGCTTAGGCCGTTTCTGGAAAATACGTCGCATGTCCTGCCGCCTCCCTCCCACCTGCCCGTTATTCAAGGTATTCTGTAAACATTCTAGCCTTATCCACAGTTCTCTTAACCAAATAGACATCTTTTCCCTACTTTTCCGATGCGTATTAAAGCCTGACATTTATGACCTTTTCTCCTTCTCATTAAATTAATTTGAGATGGCAATACAACGTTTTAAAAATTATCAAAGGCTATAACTATAAGAACCAAATAATAATATAAAGTAATTACCACGTCATTAACAAACGCTTGTGATACAGTAAGTAATTTGTCGGGGATTGTAAACAGAAACAACGGTAATACATTTTTTTTTGCATGAAGAAAGAAAATTACGCACAAACACGACGCCAGACTGTCTGATTAATTTTAAACTAACTAGTACCAGTACCCGTATCATTACAGCACAATGAAGTTTTGCGAGATGTAAACGCTGCAGATGAAGACAATCAACTCCAAGAGAACGAAAGAAGAAGAATCTTTATAGCAACGCATAAGTTGAAATTCATTATATCCTACGAACAGTGTCAATATATACTATATAACCTAATCACAATCCAGAAGGATTGAAGAGGATAATGGCTAATTACGCAAAAATAAAAAGCAACAAAAAACCACGCATGTATGTCTGGTTGAAAACCACCGTTGCTTGTTTTAATAGCAAAGGACAACTTGAAATTCATTATCTGATTGAATAATATATATTATGAATCCTAATTATAAACCAGAAGGGTTGAACAGGATAGCTAAAATATTACTACTATAACCAGTGTTTTTCTGGGGGGAAAATGAAAATGTGTCTATCACACAGTAGTTTGGTGCATTTTTTGGTTTAAAAAAAAAAAACATTGACCCAAAAACATGAATAAACAAACAAATAAAGTATATTATTTGAAATAATAATGTACATTGAATATCTCAGTCATAGTCCAGAAGGGATGAGCAGGATATTTCTGATGTAACTACAAATAAACAAACATACAACAACAATTTAGGATACATTGAATTAATTTGTTTGCAAATTGTTTTTTTTAAAATACTCAATTGACGATGTAGATGATTATAATAATCACTCTTTCATATTCATGGTTTTTGTAAGTCATTAATTACATGAATGCTTTCACAAAACAATTGAGCATTGCCAATTTTATTTTTGAAATATTCAACAAAATGCATAATTGAAGTAATAACAAGAAATGATATATCAAGTCTAGTAGCAACCAGAAATGAAGATATCAAATCTAGATAGTAACAAGAAATGAGGATGTCAAGTCTAGTTAGCAACAAGAAATGAAGATGTCAAGTCTAGTTAGCCACAAGAAATGCAGACAAATAGTCTAGTAGTAACAGACATAAAGACATCAAATCTAGTTAGCATCAAGAAATGAAGATATCAAGTCTAGTAGCAACATGAAATGAAGATATCAAGTCTGGTAGCAACAAGAAATTATCTAGAAGTTCATTTGCTTGTAGTGCATACCATAATAGTTCAGATGACTCATTTGGAAATTCACTTGAAAGTTCTCATTTCGACCAGCCCTGTAAAGGAGTTCATAATGGTGGGTTTGATCCATTCTCTGACCTTCTGGTTTAATGGCGGTGCCTACCAGCATATCTGCTTTTTCATTTCCCATGATGCAAGTTCTGTTGTATCATTTGATTATTGTTTGTGCACGGGAAGATTCCGTGGCAAAGTGGTTAAACCACCCGCCTTGTGCTCCAAAGGTCGGTTCGATTTCGAACTTAATCATTTGGTTCACAAATGCAGTTTTTTTCCCCGGAGACTAGTCGTCGCTGGCAGTATGAAGTTCGTACTTTATGCAACACTTTCGACAGACTACCCCACGGAAAGAGACTGAAAAATATGGGTTGAAACCCAGTGCAATTAATTGATCACACATCTTTGAAGCTTGTTTAAACTATTTGCTTGTGTAAAAGTGTAAACACATGAAAGTATTCAGACAATGTATCATGCGCTAGAAATGGATGCAAATGTGACCATGTATTTAATTTGATTGTTCAGTTGAATTTAATAATCTTTTACAGCACACTGTGATACTACCCATTAGTATCCTGTGACACAACCCATCAGTGCTCTGTGATATAACCCATTAGTATCCTGTAAATTGCCCTGCAGTACTCTGTGGTACTACCAGTTAGTGCTCTGTGATACTACCTATTAATGCTCTGTGGTACTAGTCAGTGCTCTGTGATACTAGTTAGTGCTCTGCGATACTAGTTAGTGCTCTGTGATACTACCAGTTAGTGCTCTGTAATACTACCAGTTAGTGCTCTGTGATACTACTCATTGGTGCCATGTGATACTACTCATTAGTGATCTGTGATACTACTCATTAGTGATCTGTGATACTACTGATTAGTGCTCTGTGATATTACTCATTAGTGCTCTGATACTACCCATTAGTGTCTGTAATACTGCCCATTAGTGTCTGTAAAACTGCCCATTAGTGTCTGTAATACTACCCATTAGTGTCTGTAATACTACCCATTAGTGTCTGTAATACTGCCCATTAGTGTCTGTGATACTACCCATTAGTGCTCTGTGATACTGCTCATTAGTGTCTGTAATACTGCCTATTAGTGATCTATGATACTACTCATTAGTGATCTGTGATACTACTCATTAGTGCTCTGTGATACTACTGATTAGTGCTCTGTGATATTACTCATTAGTGCTCTGATACTACCCATTAGTGCTCTGTGATACTGCCCATTAGTGTCTGTAATACTGCCCATTAGTGTCTGTAATACTACCCATTAGTGCTCTGTGATACTACCCATTAGTGCTCTGTGATACTACTCATTAGTGTCTGTAATACTACCCATTAGTGCTCTGTGTGAAGTCAGGTCTTAGTTAGATATGACTGAGCTACCGTAATGACAGCAGACGGTACTACCTGCCTTCTGTTAGCGCCAAAGGCGCTTACCAAACCCGACATCCCATATTGTGCCAACTGTAATTGGGAGGGTACAAGCCTTATCCTGGTGCGAGAAAATGCAACCTAAAGACAAAATGTCATGGCAGGGCAGACCAGGCCCAAAGCCTTGGTTAGCAGCTGGTCTAGGATCGAAGTTCCGACAGGCGGACAGTTAGAGCATTGCTTTGCTGATCCGGCAGCTTCTGCAGCTTGTCTTGTTCTAGATCTATTGCTGTTATCTTTCCTCTGGAGTGAACTGGACAGGCCGAGAGAGGAATCATGCTGCATAGGCAACACATGGTCTCTATATTTTAGTCCAGGCTTTGTGCTATGGAGAGGTATAACTCCATCCCTGGTCTTAACCGGTCTCGGAATCAAAGTGAGAGGTAGCAGTTAAGGGTTATAAGTCCTTGTCAATTGGCGTAGACATGGGGTGCCACTGGTTGCCTCTGACAGTGGGAGACACCTACAGGTGTCACTGATTAGCTACCGCCCGCCTCAAGCTGGGCATCCCCCGGCCAATTGGGTGCTGATCCGCCACAGCCTGCCTGCTTCAATGGGTGCTTGGAGCTAGGACAAAATCTGAATCGCAGGCTGTAAAACTAATGCACTTGATACTAATGAAAAGAAAAATAGAAACCTCAAGCTACAGCTTGTAACCTGGAATGTAAGAACCATGTGCCCTGGATTTTCCACTGACCTGACGAATATTGATGATGTGAGAAAAACGGCTGTGATTGATGCCGAACTCAGTTGTCTTAATATTGATATTGCTGGAGGGAAAAATATTATACCTCTTTTGGAAGGGTAGAGAGCAGGCAGAAAAAAAAAGGCAATATGGTGTGGGCCTTGCAGTGAAGAATTCGCTACTGGGAACGATTGAAATTCCAGCTGGAGGTAATGAAAGACTCCCTGCGCTTGGCAACCTCTTGTGGTTTTGCCACCATTATCACTGCATATGCACCGACACTCGCTTCCTCTGATGATGTGAAGGATTCGTTCTATGAGGAGATAGACTCTGTGATCAAGGCAGTTCCAAAATCTGACTACATTTATATGCTCGGTGATTTCAATGCTCGTGTGGACAAGGACTCGAGTTCATGGCGAGTGTGCCTTGGAAAATACAACATCGGTCGCATGAATGATAATGGGCAAAGGCTGCTGGAGCATTGCACTAGAAATGACCTATGTATTACAAATTCCTTTTTTAAAACAAAAGAGCTGCATAAGGTCAAATGGAAACATCCAAGATCTGGCCATTGGCATCAGCTGGACTTCACCATCACATGGAGACAACATCTGAACCATATATCATTGACTCGAAGTTACCACAGTGCTGACTGTGATACGGATCATTCTTTGGTCGTTGAAAGGGTTAGACTGAGACCAAAGAGAATCTACATAGCTAAACACAAATCTAGCCCCAGGATTAATATTACTAACACCCATGATCCTGTTAAGTGCTTTGAGTTCCAACAGCAACTTGAAGATGCGTTCACTGATACATCAGAAAATTGTACAGCAAGTGAAAAGTGGGGTAAATTTAAGGAAACTCTTTATAAAACAGGTAGGGGTTTACGGCACTGTGGATCATAAGAGGCAAGACTGATTTGCGGCAAACAGCCAGACACTGCAGGCCTTGACTGATAAAAAGAAGATAGCTCTCTTAAGAAACGAGGAAAGAACAACGTGTAACACTCTCAGTGGGCTGAAGCAAGCTAGGAAGGATGTGCAACAGACTGCCAGGCAGTGTGCAAATGACTATTCGACCAAGTTATGTGAGTTCATTCAAAATGCATGTGATAAAGTAGCATGTATGAAGGGATAAAGAAAGCCTGTGATCCAATGATCAAAAGAAGTGCACCATTGAAAACCTTGACTGGAGAAATCATAACTGATAAGAAACAGTAGATGGACAGATGGTTAGAGCACTATTTGGAGCTTTACTCAAGTGAGACCAAACTAGCGGATGATGCCCTCAATGCCATAGAGGCCCTACCAACTCCTGACCACTTGGACACACTTCCCACCATAACAGAAGTTAAGTGTGCTATAAATGAACTTGCATCTGGCAAGGCCCCAGGTAAGGATGGGATTCCAATAGAGGTTATCAGGAGTGGGCAAGACACACTCACTCTACAGATCCACCAGCTAATAGAGCTATGCTGGTGAGGACAAGTCCCAAAGGATTTCACAGTTTCAAGCATCATAACACCAAACAAGAACAGTGGCGATCAGAGCGACTGTAACAACTATAGGGGTATCTCACTTCTGTGTATTGTAAGGAAAGTATTTGCCAGAATTGTTCTGCGCAGACTTCAAGTCCTGGGAGATCAAGTCTACCCCGAATCACAGTGTGGCTTCCGACAGAACCGGTCTACCATTGATATGATATTTTCATTGCGACAAATGCAAGAAAAATGCTGTGAACAGAATCAACCACTGTTTATTGCCTTCATCGACCTCACACAGGCATTTGATTTGGCCAGCAGTTCAAGGCACTAAAGAAGATTGGCTGCCCACCATCTCTTCTGTCCATTGTGGACTCGTTCCACACAGGCATGAAAGGTATAATCAATCAAGTTTGATGATGCATCTTCAGTAGAGTTTGAAATCAATAGTTGAGTTAAGCAAGGTTGTGAATTAGCTCCCACCCTCTTTGGAATATACTTTTCACTTCCACTGAAATATGCCTTTCGTGATCAGGATGGTGGTATATACAATTACTCCCACTCAGATGGCAGCCTTTACATTTCTCAGAGATTGAAGGCCAAGACCAAAATTAGTAGGGTACTGATCAGAGAGTTGCTTTTTTGCAGATGATGCTGCAATTATGACCCACTCTAGGAAGAATTACTACGTCTACTATTTGCATTCTCAAATGCTTGTTCTGAATTTGGTTTAACAACTAGCAAAAAGAAGACACAGATTATGTCACAAGGTGCACATGGGGTACCATCAATCTTTATTGACGACGCCGAATTAGATATAGTAGAACATTTTACATATTTAGGGTCAGAGGTAAATAGCAAATTATCCCTAGATCAGGAAATCAACATCTGGATTGGTAAGGAAGCAGCAACAATGAACATGTTAGCAAAAAGAGTCTGGGAGAACAGGAAGCTTACTGCAAAAACAAAAGTCCTTGTCTATCAAGCCTGTGTCCTTAATACTCTTCTTTATGGCAGTGAAGCCTGGACATCTTACTCACACCAAAAGAAGCATTTAAACAGCTTTCATATGCGGTGTCTGCGAAGGATACTTGGTATTAAGTGGCAAGACAATATCACAAATACTGAAGTATTGGAAAGATCAGGTTGTGTGACGATATATTCCATGCTTAGTCTTCGTAGACTTAGATGGATAGGACACATTAGGAGGATGGATGATGGTAGAATACCAAAGGACATCTTTTTTGGTGAATTACAGATGGGTGAGAGATCTCAGGGTCGGTCTCTACTACGATACAAAGATGTGTGTAAGCGGGACATGATTGATACAGGCATTGATAATGCACAGTGGGAGCAAGTCGCAGCTGAACATGTTGCATGGAGGGCAAATATCAGAAATGCAATAAAGACAAAGGAGAAAATTATTGCAGATAAGTCACACTCGGAGCGTGTGAGGCGTAAGATGGTGAAAATGACCATGTGTTCACATGTATCCACTGTGGACAAACATTTACTGCGTGAATTGGCTTTTCAGTCACATTCAGTCTCATGAGCTGTAGTTATTAAGCCTTTTTTAAGTACAATGTAACAAACTATCGTCTGTCAAGACGGCAAGGTGCCAATGATGAGTGCTCTGTTTTGCTGCCAATTAGTGTCTGTAATACTACCCATTAGTGTCTGTAATACTACCCATTAGTGTCTGTAATACTGCCCATTAGTGTCTGTAATACTGCCCATTAGTGTCTGTAATACTGCCCATTAGTGTCTGTGATACTGCCCATTAGTGTCTGTAATACTGCCCATTAGTGTCTCATACTACCCATTAGTGTCTGTAATAATGCCCATTAGTGTCTGTAATACTGCCCATTAGTGTCTGTAATACTGCCCATTAGTGTCTCATACTACCCATTAGTGTCTCATACTACCCATTAGTGTCTCATACTACCCATTAGTGTCTGTGATACTGCCCATTAGTGTCTGTGATACTGCCCATTAGTGTCTGTAATACTGCCCATTAGTGTCTGTAATACTGCCCATTAGTGTCTGTAATACTGCCCATTAGTGCCTCATACTACCCATTAGTGTCTGTAATACTGCCTATTAGTGTCTGTAATACTGCCCATTAGTGTCTGTAATACTGCCCATTAGTGTCTCATACTACCCATTAGTGTCTGTAATACTGCCCATTAGTGTCTGTGATACTGCCCATTAGTGTCTGTGATACTGCCCATTAGTGTCTGTAATACTGCCATTAGTGTCTGTAATACTGCCCATTAGTGTCTGTAATACTGCCCATTAGTGTCTCATACTACCCATTAGTGTCTGTAATACTGCCCATTAGTGTCTGTAATACTGCCCATTAGTGTCTGTAATACTGCCCTTTAGTGTCTGTAATACTGCCCATTAGTGTCTCATACTACCCATTAGTGTCTGTAATACTGCCCATTAGTGTCTGTAATACTGCCCATTAGTGTCTGTAATACTGCCCATTAGTGTCTGTAATACTGCCCATTAGTGTCTCATACTACCCATTAGTGTCTGTAATACTGCCCATTAGTGTCTGTGATACTGCCCATTAGTGTCTCATACTACCCATTAGTGTCTGTAATACTGCCCATTAGTGTCTGTAATACTGCCCATTAGTGTCTCATACTACCCATTAGTGTCTGTAATACTGCCCATTAGTGTCTGTAATACTACCCATTAGTGTCTCATACTACCCATTAGTGTCTGTAATACTGCCCATTAGTGTCTCATACTACCCATTAGTGTCTCATACTACCCATTAGTGTCTGTAATACTGCCCATTAGTGTCTCATACTGCCCATTAGTGTCTCATACTACCCATTAGTGTCTCATACTACCCATTAGTGTCTGTAATACTGCCCATTAGTGTCTCATACTACCCATTAGTGTCTGTAATACTGCCCATTAGTGTTTGTAATACTGCCCATTAGTGTCTCATACTACCCATTAGTGTCTCATACTACCCATTAGTGTCTGTAATACTGCCCATTAGTGTCTGTAATACTGCCCATTAGTGTCTTTAATACTGCCCATTAGTGTCTTTAATACTGCCCATTAGTGTCTCATACTACCCATTAGTGTCTGTAATACTGCCCATTAGTGTCTGTGATACTGCCCATTAGTGTCTGTGATACTGCCCATTAGTGTCTGTAATACTGCCCATTAGTGTCTCATACTACCCATTAGTGTCTGTAATACTGCCCATTAGTGTCTGTAATACTGCCCATTAGTGTCTCATACTACCCATTAGTGTCTGTAATACTGCCCATTAGTGTCTGTAATACTGCCCATTAGTGTCTGTAATACTGCCCATTAGTGTCTCATACTACCCATTAGTGTCTGTAATACTGCCCATTAGTGTCTGTAATACTGCCCATTAGTGTCTGTAATACTGCCCATTAGTGTCTCATACTACCCATTAGTGTCTGTAATACTGCCCACTAGTGTCTGTAATACTGCCCATTAGTGTCTCATACTACCCAGTAGTGTCTGTAATACTGCCCATTAGTGTCTGTAATACTGCCCATTAGTGTCTCATACTACCCATTAGTGTCTGTAATACTGCCCATTAGTGTCTCATACTACCCATTAGTGTCTGTAATACTACCCATTAGTGTCTGTAATACTGCCCATTAGTGTCTCATACTGCCCATTAGTGTCTGTAATACTGCCCATTAGTGTCTGTAATACTGCCCATTAGTGTCTCATACTACCCATTAGTGTCTGTAATACTGCCCATTAGTGTCTCATACTACCCATTAGTGTCTGTAATACTGCCCATTAGTGTCTGTAATACTGCCCATTAGTGTCTGTAATACTGCCCATTAGTGTCTCATACTACCCATTAGTGTCTGTAATACTGCCCATTAGTGTCTGTAATACTGCCCATTAGTGTCTGTAATACTGCCCATTAGTGTCTCATACTACCCATTAGTGTCTGTAATACTGCCCATTAGTGTCTGTAATACTGCCCATTAGTGTCTCATACTACCCAGTAGTGTCTGTAATACTGCCCATTAGTGTCTGTAATACTGCCCATTAGTGTCTCATACTACCCATTAGTGTCTGTAATACTGCCCATTAGTGTCTCATACTACCCATTAGTGTCTGTAATACTACCCATTAGTGTCTGTAATACTGCCCATTAGTGTCTGTAATACTGCCCATTAGTGTCTCATACTGCCCATTAGTGTCTGTAATACTGCCCATTAGTGTCTGTAATACTGCCCATTAGTGTCTGTAATACTGCCCATTAGTGTCTGTAATACTGCCCATTAGTGTCTGTAATACTGCCCATTAGTGTCTCATACTACCCATTAGTGTCTCATACTACCCATTAGTGTCTCATACTACCCATTAGTGTCTCATACTACCCATTAGTGTCTGTAATACTGCCCATTAGTGTCTGTAATACTGCCCATTAGTGTCTGTAATACTGCCCATTAGTGTCTGTAATACTGCCCATTAGTGTCTCATACTACCCATTAGTGTCTGTAATACTGCCCATTAGTGTCTCATACTACCCATTAGTGTCTCATACTACCCATTAGTGTCTCATACTGCCCATTAGTGTCTGTAATACTGCCCATTAGTGTCTGTAATACTGCCCATTAGTGTCTGTAATACTGCCCATTAGTGTCTGTAATACTGCCCATTAGTGTCTGTAATACTGCCCATTAGTGTCTGTAATACTGCCCATTAGTGTCTGTAATACTGCCCATTAGTGTCTGTAATACTACCCATTAGTGTCTGTAATACTACCCATTAGTGTCTGTAATACTACCCATTAGTGTCTGTAATACTACCCATTAGTGTCTGTAATACTACCCATTAGTGTCTGTAATACTACCCATTAGTGTCTGTAATACTACCCATTAGTGTCTGTAATACTGCCCATTAGTGTCTGTAATACTGCCCATTAGTGTCTGTAATACTGCCCATTAGTGTCTGTAATACTGCCCATTAGTGTCTGTAATACTGCCCATTAGTGTCTGTAATACTGCCCATTAGTGTCTGTAATACTGCCCATTAGTGTCTGTAATACTGCCCATTAGTGTCTCATACTACCCATTAGTGTCTCATACTACCCATTAGTGTCTCATACTACCCATTAGTGTCTGTAATACTGCCCATTAGTGTCTCATACTACCCATTAGTGTCTCATACTACCCATTAGTGTCTCATACTACCCATTAGTGTCTCATACTACCCATTAGTGTCTGTAATACTGCCCATTAGTGTCTGTAATACTGCCCATTAGTGTCTGTAATACTGCCCATTAGTGTCTGTAATACTGCCCATTAGTGTCTGTAATACTGCCCATTAGTGTCTGTAATACTACCCATTAGTGTCTGTAATACTGCCCATTAGTGTCTGTAATACTACCCATTAGTGTCTGTAATACTACCCATTAGTGTCTGTAATACTACCCATTAGTGTCTGTAATACTACCCATTAGTGTCTGTAATACTACCCATTAGTGTCTGTAATACTACCCATTAGTGTCTGTAATACTGCCCATTAGTGTCTCATACTACCCATTAGTGTCTCATACTACCCATTAGTGTCTGTAATACTGCCCATTAGTGTCTCATACTACCCATTAGTGTCTCATACTACCCATTAGTGTCTGTAATACTACCCATTAGAGTCTGTAATACTACCCATTAGTGTCTCATACTACCCATTAGTGTCTCATACTACCCATTAGTGTCTCATACTACCCATTAGTGTCTGTAATACTGCCCATTAGTGTCTCATACTGCCCATTAGTGTCTCATACTACCCATTAGTGTCTCATACTACCCATTAGTGTCTCATACTACCCATTAGTGTCTCATACTACCCATTAGTGTCTCATACTACCCATTAGTGTCTGTAATACTGCCCATTAGTGTCTGTAATACTGCCCATTAGTGTCTGTGATACTGCCCATTAGTGTCTGTAATACTGCCCATTAGTGTCTGTAATACTGCCCATTAGTGTCTGTGATACTGCCCATTAGTGTCTGTAATACTGCCCATTAGTGTCTGTAATACTGCCCATTAGTGTCTCATACTGCCCTTTGGTGTCTGTGATACTGCCCATTAGTGTCTGTAATACTACCCATTAGTGTCTGTAATACTGCCCATTAGTGTCTCATACTGCCTTTTGGTGTCTGTGATACTGCCCATTAGTGTCTGTAATACTACCCATTAGTGTCTGTAATACTGCCCATTAGTGTCTGTGATACTGCCCATTAGTGTCTGTAATACTGCCCATTAGTGTCTGTAATACTGCCCATTAGTGTCTCATAATGCCCTTTGGTGTCTGTGATACTGCCCATTAGTGTCTGTAATACTACCCATTAGTGTCTGTAATACTGCCCATTAGTGTCTGTAATACTGCCCATTAGTGTCTGTAATACTGCCCATTAGTGTCTGTAATACTGCCCATTAGTGTCTCATACTACCCATTAGTGTTCTGTCATGCTGCCCATTAGTGTCTGTAATACTACCAATTAGTGCTCTGTGATACTACCCATTAGTGTCTGTGATACTGCCCATTAATGTCTGTGATACTGTCCATTAGTGTCTGTGATACTGCCCATTAGTGCTCTGTGATACTGCCCATTAGTGTCTGTAATACTACCCATTAGTGATCTGCGATACTAATTACTCCTGAGGGTCGTCTCTGGTATTATGGAGTTTGCACTTTGTGCAACGCTTTTGGCTGTCTACCCCATGTAAAGAGACCAAGTAATATGGGTTGAAACCCGGTACAATGAACTTATCATACATCTTTAAAGCCTGTTAAAACTATTTGCTTGTCTATACACACATTAAAGTATTCAGACAACATTTCATGCATTAGACATAAATTCTGATGTCGGGGTAATTTGATTGTTCAGTTGAATTTAATAATCCTTTACACCGCACTATGATACTACCCATTAGTATCCTGTGACATTACCCATCAGTGCTCTGTGATACAACCTATTAGTATTCTGTACATTTCCCTGCAGTATTCTGTGATACTACTAGTTAGTGCTCTGTGATACTACCAGTTAGTACTCTGTGATGCCACTTGTTAGTGCTCTGTGATACTACCAGTTAGTGCTCTGTGATACTACCATTTAGTGCTCTGTGATACTACCATTTAGTGCTCTGTGATACTACCATTTAGTGCTCTGTGATGCTACCAGTTAGTGCTCTGTGATACTACCATTTAGTGCTCTGTGATGCTACCAGTTAGTGCTCTGTGATACTACTCATTGATGCTATGTGATACTACTCATTTGTGCTCTGATACTACCCATTAGTGCTCTGTGATACTACCAATTAGTGCTCTGTGATACTACCAATTAGTGCTCTGTGATCCTACCCATTACTGCTCTGTGATACTACCCATTAGTGTCTGTAATACTACCCATTAGTGCTCTGGCATACTAGCCAATAGTGCTCTGTGATACTATCCATAGTGTTCTGTGATACTACCCATTAGTGTTCTGTGATGCTATCCATTAGTGCTCTGTGATACTGCCCATTAGTGTTTGTAATACTACACATTAGTGCTCTGTGATACTAATTACTCCTGAGGATTATTGCTGGCGTTATGGAGTTTGTGCTGTGTGCGACACTTTCTGCAGGCTACCCTGTGTAACGAGACCAAGTAATATGGGTTGAAACCCGATGCAATCAATTGATCATACATCTTTAAAGTCTGTTCAAACTATTTGCTTGTGTAAACACACATTAAGGTATTCAGACAACATATCATGTACTATACATGGATGCTGATGTGGGCATGTATGTAATTTGATTGTTCAGTTGAATTTAATAATCTTCTACACCGCACTGTGATACAACCCATTGGTATCCTATAAATTGCCCAGTAGTACTCTGTGATAAACCCTTTAGTATCCTGTGATACTACCATTTATTGCTGTGTGACACTACCAGTTTGTGCTCTGTGATACTACCAGTTAGTGCTCTGTGATACTACCAGTTAGTGCTCTGTGATGCTACCAGTTAGTGCGCTATGATACTATCCATTAGTATCTGTGATACTACCCATTAGTGCTGTGATACTACCTGTTAGTGCTGTGATACTATCCATTAGTGCTCAGTGATACTACTCATTAGTGACATGTAATACTACCCATTAGTATTTGTGATACTATCCATTAGTATCTGTGATACTACCCATTAGTGCCAAGTGATACTATCCATTAGTGCCAAGTAATACTACCCATTAGTGCTGTGATACTACCCGTTAGTGCCAAGTGATACTACCCATTAGTGCCAAGTGATACTACCCGTTAGTGCTGTGATGCTACCCGTTAGTGCCAAGTGATACTACCTGTTAGTGCCATGTAATACTACCCATTAGTGCCAAGTGATACTATCCGTTAGTGTCATGTGATACTACCCATTAGTGTCTGTAATACTGCCCGTTAGTGCTGTGATACTACCCGTTAGTGCCAAGTGATACTACCCGTTAGTGCCAAGTGATACTACCCGTTAGTGCCAAGTGATACTACCCGTTAGTGCCAAGTGATACTACCCGTTAGTGCCAAGTGATACTACCCGTTAGTGCCAAGTGATACTACCCGTTAGTGCCAAGTGATACTACCCGTTATTGCCAAGTGATACTACCCGTTAGTGCCAAGTGATACTACTCATTAGTGCCAAGTGATACTACCCGTTAGTGCCAAGTGATACTACCCGTTAGTGCCAAGTGATACTACCCGTTAGTGTCAAGTGATACTACCCGTTAGTGCCAAGTGATACTACCCGTTAGTGCCAAGTGATACTACCCGTTAGTGCCAAAGTGCCAAGTGGTACTACCCGTTAGTGCCAAGTGATGCTACCCGTTAGTGCCATGTAATACTACCTGTTAGTGCCATGTAATACTACCCGTTAGTGCTATGTGATACTACCCATTAGTGTCTGTAATACTACCCATTAGTGCTGTGATACTACCTGTTAGTGCCAAGTGATACTACCTGTTAGTGTCATGTGATACTACCTGTTAGTGCCAAGTGATACTACCTGTTAGTGCCATGTGATACGCTCCATTAGTGCCATGTGATACTACCCATTAAACGGGTACTTCACCTTGCCCAAGGGTGTCCCGTAGGCTAGCGAAGGGAAGGAGGCACCTTACTTCTCCTTTGATAGGGAATACCCCTACCCCACCACTCATGTCGCAGACTAGATCTCTGTTATATTTTGTGTTTTTAATCCGACTGTTTGTGATCAGTCTATGAACAGATGGTTACTTTGCAAGTCTACGACTTTGTGTTTATTTTAGCACATGACCTAGAATGGCAGTACCACATTTTCACTTGGTCAGACTGGACCATGTTTTGAGAACGCTGATGACATAATTTATTATATAGTTGCATGTCTTACAGAACTTCACAGTCAACCCAAACATTTATTGCCCATCTGCGACTTTCTAGGCAAATTCACAGACGTAAATGTTAACTTTTTGTTGAGAAAGCAAAGGCAAACTACTTCTATTGCACTCTATCCCCCTATGAGGAAAAGGCCCACAACCAACCCACTCCAATGCCTTCCCCCCATCTTTAGCTATCCCACGTCGCTCTGTCCATGTCCTTCCAATAATATTCATTTCTGTTTCCACTTGTCATATCTATGAGTTTTTATGTTGTCCTCTATTTTGCCCTGTGGTTCCAGACTACGACTTTCAATACTATTCTCTTGTTTATTCAATGTATGGCCTATCCAGCGTAAGCTTCTTTTCGTCACCTTATGGTTCATTGCTATAGGGTGTATTTTTAATGACTGGGGTTTTTGAAAATATTTGATGTTCCAAGTTTCGTATTCACCCTCTGTGGGGTTCATGCAACATAAAAGGTAAATATAAATCTTGGAATGGCAATATTTTCAAAAACCCCACAGTCATTAAAAGTACACCCTGTATTTGTCAATGGTAAATTACTGAACATAACATTTCCTAGAAAGTCAACCTGGGATTGATTTCAGTGTCCTGCAAAGAACATGCTTGAAAAAAAAAAAAGTTTGCCATTACTTTCTGAATGGTCGGGGCCATACCAATGTGAAAATCAACACAAAGCAATCTGATTCCAAATCGCATGTGGCTGAATTTGATCCCAGAATATTACCTAGAGGATGGGTTTAATAAAATGATCAGATCCTGAATATTATATGTAATTTATGTTCTGAAAGAAAACTCTGGACAGAAGTTAAGAATGTATGGTGAGTTGGGAGACACTGTAGAACAATTTTTTTTTTGTTATGCTTCAAGTTATAGCTCATTTATCAAAGTACAAAGCATTGTAGTACTTGTCTTAAATCTTGTCACTTATATATTATTATGCCTTAAGTTATGACTCAAGTATCAAAAAGTACAAAGTACCTTAGTACTTCTCTCAAATTTCATCTTCAGAAATCTAGCATAAAGTATCTTAGTACATGTCATTACTTAGAGCAGTGGTTCTCAACCTTTTTTGGCCCGAACCCTCTTTTACCATATTTTCAGAACGTCTCTCCCCCCCCCCCCCGCCCCTTCACAGTATACGTAATAATGGAAGCACAACTAAAACAAGTCTAGACGTCCACATAAAACGTGATTTGTGGGTCTACTTACTTTATAAAATGAATTTTAGAAGGGTGAGACGTACAGAACTGTAAAGTATGAAGGGAAAAACAAGATCAAGTAATCGGTTCTTGTATTAACACGATCTTGAAAGAATCTTCATTCCCCCCCCTGGAAACTCCAAAATTCCACCTGGGGGGGGGGGGGGGAATTCCCCACCAGTTGAGAACCACTGACATAAAGAATGGGTTAAAAAGATGATCTGTTTCTGAATAGTACATGTTAATTTCACTGTAGAGGAGTCATAAAGAAAGGACGATGTAAATTAATTCTGAAATTCTGATTTGTCGCAACCATTAAAGTAACATTACCAACATTTAATGTGTGTTGCTGCATTAGGCAATATTTTGTATTGATAGTTTATGAAACTATTAAAGCTTTCGATTAAATTTTCTGTTCAGTGATGAGAATGCAGCAGTGATAAAATTAATGACAACTGATGACACAAATATACCAATAGATATATTTATCAAGCGAGAGAAGTAATAGAAAATGAGTTCTTTTAAGTATCTAGTTTCTCTGCTGACAGTCGATGAAAATGTGATGAACAGAAATTAAAAGTACAAATAACAACTAAGGCAGTTAAAACTTATTGGGATTAGAGCAGCCAGAATAGCAAAAGTCTGATTGCTTAAGAGCAGGCATCTTTCCTGGCTATTAAATAAATCAGATGAAAAGCACTTAACGGCATTTTGAATATAAATGTTACAGAAGATTATTACAAATTTAGTGGTTGGAAAGGAGAACAAATATCGATCCAACAACTCATTACATAAGACAATTTGTTATTAAAACAAACAAACTTGAGATATAAAGACAGTTTTTTAAAATTCAGTTACCAATTTTCTTCTCTCCGACCTCTTTTCCACCCCACTTTTCTACCATCTCTCCTTCCTTTCCTCTTGTCTTCTACTTTTCCTCTCCCCTCTTATTTTTCTACCATAATCTTATCTCTTCCGCCACTTCTCTATCTTCATTCATTTCCTCTCCTATACCTTCTCTCCAGTTTCCCCACTCCCACCTCCCCTCTCTCTGATAAGTTGCAAGTTTTTATTTTAACACATTCTGTGAATATGCCAAATAAATGGGAGAGAGATCCCTCATTGGGAGTCAAACTGCAAGCCTCTAAAATAACAAGCAGGGGTGTTACTGCCATACCACACAGGCACTAGTTTTCTATAAAGATTACTTGTGAATTTGTGAACCAGTTTGACTGAATTTTAAGTAGATTGTATTAGCTAGCAGTTTTCAACTTGTGAAGCAGTTTAATTGATTTCTAAGTAGATTGTATTAGCTAGCAGTTTTCAACCTGTGAACCAGTTTAATTGATTTCTAAGTAGATTGTATTAGCTAGCAGTTTTCAACCTGTGAACCAGTTTAATTGATTTCTAAGTAGATTGTGTTACCTAGCAGTTTTCAACATGTGAACCAGTTTAATTGATTTCTAAGTAGATTGTATTAGCTAGCAGTTTTCAACCTGTGAACCAGTTTAATTGATTTCTAAGTAGATTGTATTAGCTAGCAGTTTTCAACCTGTGAGCTCTGTAACCCTGGTGAGGCATGAATTACATTTAGAGATGTTATGTGTAGCCATGGATTTTTTCATATTTAGGTCGTGTATTGGTGCATGCTAAGGTAGATGTGATCGAGGCCATTTTTAATCGTGTGTATAGTGTTGAAGAATGGGTAGGTCATCACAACCTGGAGAGAATGGTACTGCAGGGGATCTGTCTGACACTCAAAACTCCGAGGAAAGGCCGGACGGACACATAATCATCAGACTGCTACTGGCACTACTAGTATTGGGACTCTTTGCTGGCTGTTGCAAATGAAGATGGTGCACATATGGAGATGTCGGTTCTTGACTCAACTCAACTTAACTCAAGCTGTAAATTAGAAACTACTTCACCTGTGCTTTTATTTTTTATGGTAAGGGTTTTTATAAAAGCATTTTGTGTATATAGTTTTCTTGTGTTCAGAAAGCAATGGCAAACTACGGAACATAAACTTGCCAAGAGATCACAGTGGCAGAAATGCTAGTGTTGACTGTGATCTCCTGTAAAAAAGATATGCCCAAAAAAGTTTTCTTGTATCTGTAAATGACAACAGCTGGTGGTCCAGTATTCATGTGTTTGAATCCCCAACGAGATGGTCATTTTCTCATTTACCTGGGCTTGTTTGTCGACCCAGCCTAAAAAGTGGTCCAGGAAATGTTCTGGCAAGTAAAAGTGGTCAGTGTGATGATGACCATATCACAAATCAAGTTCTGATTGGTCTATAAAAATATGAGGCTAGCACTGTAAAATCCAGCCACTCGCCTGCTGGTCCAGTGGGCAGGGGTTTGAATTCACATGGGGGAAGATTTTTAAAATTGGCCTGGGCTTCCCAGGTTGACTTAGCCCAAAATGTGTGCCAGGAACATGTCTTGG
Source organism: Cepaea hortensis (assembly GCA_963921405.1). NCBI lineage: Eukaryota > Metazoa > Mollusca > Gastropoda > Stylommatophora > Helicidae > Cepaea > Cepaea hortensis. The sequence goes on along the minus strand of OY992887.1, from coordinate 44,893,299 downwards.
TAGAAGTAGAGGCGGTCGGTGTGATACTGACTACATTACCAGCTGAGTGCCAGTTCATCTATAGCAATAAGGGTATAGCACCACATGATTAATGGGCCAGAGGGCTTGTTAAAGGGTCCTAAACCATAAGTCCAACATGCTTGAAGATGTGGAAAATGGTGCTTAACATATAATTGTTTCACAGATTATTCAGTAGAAGTTTAAAAAAAAAATTTACATTAACAGTTTTATATTTTAGAAAGACTTTTCCGAAGCTCGCTGCAAAAATGTCTGGCTAAATGTTAAAACATGACTAGAATTTTTATCTGTGGTGTGACAGGCGCATCACAGAAAGAATTAGTTGCTCAGGGAAGGTTTAGACTCAAAAAGGTTGAAAACTGCTGGTGGTGACTTATCAGAAATGTCATTTAGTGTCATCTGTTGTGTTATATACAATTGTCATATACTTAAATGTCAGGAAGATGATGTGAATGCATCTGCAGCCTGTAGCACTGCATTACTAACTGAAAGCAGTGGCAATGGGAAAGAAGAAGCTGGTGATAAAAGTGACGATAACAACAATGACGGCAGTGACGTTGATAACACTAAACAAGTGAAGGGACAGGGCACATGTGGTAGCGTCAAATCGCACAGTAAAGTTTGGAATCAGCAGGAACAGCCTCAGGTGAGTTCAAAACTTTAATTCTTAAAAGATTCTAAACCAGTATTTAGGAATGGTGTTTTAAAGTATTTATAACTGGAGTCTCTGTAGGGATGACTAATACCTGTTACAAAACTTGTTTTCACGTGTCCCAGTTTTAGTTTTTGTTTTAAATATTCCTTTTTATAAACATATAGAACATCAGTATAGTGAAGAACCAAACACTTGGCGATAATTAATCTGCATACTTTTAAAATGTATGAAAACTTGAGAGGAGGGAAAAGAAATTTGCATCACATATTGAGAAATTCTCATGTCCTGTCAGAGTGAGGTTTGTTTCCTTTATTTGTATTAAATTAGCAATTGTTGTTATTATTTTAGGAGCTGTGCAAGGCTAATTGTTTGTGCATGTATTTAGCGATGCAATGGTTTAGTGGTGGCAACACAGGATTTTTTATGAAGAGTGTGACTCTGGGGTTGAATCAGTCTCATAACATGGGCAGATAATTATGAGAATGTTCCAGAAATGAACAGTAACAATGAATGGAACTCACCACCCCACTTTATTATACCATAATCTAGTGTATGTAAAAGCCTAACACTTCACACTCCTATGACAGTATTTATTACAAGATTAAAAGCTAGTTGCATATCCTTTACAGGACGTTTGCCGTCAACACCAGCATTTTTTGCTGTTGTTGATGTCTTGACAAGTTTATGTTCAGTAGTTTGCCATTGATTTCTGAATGACTGGCACTCATACCATTTTGTAAAGAACCAGCGCAACAGTGCGCAGCTTTGTTTCGAATGCGGGATCACAAACCGCATCTGTAACCCCTTTGCCACGGAGATTATGTGATTACCAATGACTATATGATGGATATAGGTCACACATAATTTATTACGTGATTACCAATGACTATATGATGAATATAGGTCACACATACCCTTCATTTTCTTCTGCCTTTTATCCCCTTTTGGGGTGCAGGCCTTCGACCAACTCACTCCGAGTGATCCTTTCTTTTTCTCATCTGTTGCAACTCACTCTATTTCCTCCTCATATTATTTATCTCGGTCTCTAGTTCATTTCAACATGTGTATATATATCTCCCCCCTGTTTTGTTCACCCTGTGAGTTCCAGTGAAAGAACTTTGTGTTATACTAATCTCAGGTTTTCTCACTGTGTCCTATCCAGCAACAACACCTGTCACTTGCCTTTGATTCACTGAAATCTGTCTAGTTCTCTCTCTAAGGTTCACACAGGTGATTTTCAGTTCATATAATCCTTCTGTTCTGCACAGGCAACAGTTAATGAGTGTTTGTATTTTATTTATAATTTGTTTAGTTGTTCTTATGTTTCTGCTCCATACAGCAGTACTGATCTATTTAACATTACAGTTAAATATTCTAAGTTTGCTATTAGATTTAATTTCTGTTGACTTTCACAAGTTTTCTAGTGCTATAAAAACCACTTTTACCTTTTATATTTTCATTTTAACATCTCTATCTATTCCACCATCTTTGTCGACATTGCTACCTAAAAAGGTGTATGATTCCGTCTCTTGAAGAGAGGTCAAAAAGGAAGATCAGGTTATCATTTATTTGATTTATCTAATTATCTTTAACTTCCCCCTATGAATGTTACAACCTAATTATTGTGACGGAACATAAGTGTGCTAGTTTATCTTGTAATTGGTTTCATTTATGTGACAGGAGGAAAATGTCATCAGCAAAGTCGAGATCAACAAGCTGCTTTGTCAGTGTCCATTGAATTCTATATCTGGTGGTAGTTATTGTTGTCTTCATAATAGAGTCTATAGTCAGTAACAATAATATAGGTGACAAAAGGCATCCTTGTCACATTTCTGTTCTTTATTTCAAATGCATCTGTTAGCTTTCCTTATGAAGAGCTCTGCATTTAATTTCTCTGTATGTTGCCTTTATTAAGTTAATGATATTCTCTGGGATCCCACAATGCCACTTAAATTTCCAAAGAGATTCACTATCATTGATGTCAAATGTAGTTGTTCACTTCAATGTTTTGCTCTGTTATTATGCGTAAGGAGGTCAGTTTGGCTGAATGGATAGGAACACATATTCTTAAACATCCGGTTTGCTGATGCCAAGGTAAGGGGTTCAACCCCTACACTAGACAGTTTGACTAAAATGTTGACCTCTTGGGACTTTGGGACATAAATGACAAGTACCTCTGACTGTTGGCAAGGGACACTGTTAATAGGGAAAACTAATCCACACGCAAAATTCAGTCTAGCACTACTTGAAGTAGTGTGTATGGACTACGCTTGAGTTCAAAGTGAGCGAGCACCCAAAAAAAAATTTAATTATGCGTAAAATGACACATGTGCTTAGCTTTGTTTTCTTTTGTCTAGTGTGGTCTTTCATGTCTCCCTTTTTCTTCAGTGAGCGTAAGTTAAATAAATATTAAAAAGATCAAGTGCCCTCAAGTGATTTTAACAGAAAAATTTAGCATGTGTTGTGCTGCAGAAAAATTTAGGCCATGTCTGCCGACAGATAAACAGAGTCAGTCAGGAACTATTGAGTTTTTGTTTGAATATCACATGACACAAACTTTTACAGATTCCTACTTCCTCAGACACTTGGGTTCTGTGGGGTCACTGTGGGTATTGCTAGTCACAATTGTTTCTGTAGGAAATTCACATCATTTTTACGATGGATTTAGTTCAATACAGCCACACTGCAGTGTTCTAGTAATGGTTGTACTGTATCTCTGATGTTTCAAAAATGTAAGGAAGTGAATTAAGATCTCTCACTTTAGATACTTTACAAAATAGTCTGCTGTGTTTGTACACATTAAACCGTTTACATTGTTTAAATTATTTGATATTTGATTTAATATTTTTTCAAAATTCCTAATGGCATACTGTTTTTCACTCCCTAAAATAAAATAAACAGTGTTATCAGTAAAATGCAATGCTACATTACGAACAGTAAACTGAAAAAAAATATCCACATGAATTCAATATGACAATTTATCTTTATCTTGCTAATATTGCATGTTTAGGGAAAAATGGCCACACTTTACTTGGCTATTATAAACAGGGGTCACAACTTGAAAAAAAATTAGGAAATACTGATACATCCCTTGATATGAAGAGAGTGTCTGGAGCACAATGTGACAACCTGGAAGATTGAGGATAATAGAGACAGAGAGGATGCACATATGCCATCTTTGCTCTTGGACAACTGATAGAAAAATAAATAGAATTTAATGAAATACCCAACTTAGCATTTTTCAACCAAGAAAAGGCATTTGATAGAGTAGGCAGAAATATGCTGTGGGAGATTCTTAAAAGATATGGCATGAGTAGACATCTAACAAATTTATGTAAAAGCTTATATAACAACTGTGAATGCACTGTAAGAACAAACTGAGGATGCTCAGAACCATTTACCATAAGATCCAGAGTATGACAGGGTTGTGTCCTGTCCCATCTCTTCATAACTTATATCAACAATCTATATAAAGAAACCAACCAAACGAGGACCGCAACAACATATCATGAAGAACAGAACACAGAAGAAGATCTAACAGCAAATTACACCATTAAAAAAACTACTGTTCGTGAACGATCAAGCTCTTAATAGCAAAATCAGAAGCAGAACTACAGTCCCATATAAATAGTTTAAATGAAGTGTGCTAGGAACATAACATGAAAATTAGCATCAGTAAAATAGGTAATTACCATAACCAAAGAAGTGAACACAACAAAGATCCATCTAACAGAACATCCCCTGAAACAAGTAAAGAGCTTTAAATAATTAGGAAGTATAATATATCAAATGGCAAATCAGAAGATGAAATTTAGAATAGATGTATTAAGGCAAACCAACTCATTGAACAAATGGCACCAATACTAAAGAACAAATACACGTCAGTAGAGACTAAATAAACACTATCTTCCTACCAACTCTGTGCTACCAATGATAAACCTCAACACAGGGGGAAAAAACATTAACAGAGATGAAATTTCTGCAAAGTATACTCTGTTCAGCCTCATGTTTTCAGCTATGCTGATGAATGCCTTCAAAAACAATGACATTGGAATAGACATCAACTACCGCATGGATGGAAAGTTATCCAATCTCAGAAGGTTGAAAGCTAAAACCAAAACTACCAGCGACACCGTCAGAGAGCTCATGTTTGCTGATGATTGCGCTCTATATGTCAACTCAGAGGCAGACATGCAACACAATGTTTCAGCTTTCTCATATGCCTGTGCCAACTGTGGGCTCAATATAAACTTGGAGACGACTGCAGTTATCTACCAGCCAGCTCCAGGGATTAATCACACCGTGCTGAATATCAAGTGAATAGTCATAGACTAAGTGTTGTGGACAAATTCACCTATCTTGGCAGCACTGTGTCCCAAGCTGCCACAATTCATGACGAAGTGAATGCAAGAATCTCCAAGGCTAGTGTGGCCTTTGGCAGACTGTACAAGAATGTATGGGACAGAAATGGAATAAGCCTGCAAACAAAGCTAAAAGTCTACAAAGCAGTTGTATTATCCACACTGCTATATGCTTGTGAAACCTGGACTGTTTACCAGCGACACGCTAGGAAATTAAACCACTTCCACACAGTCCTTAGGAAGCTATTGAAGATTAAATGGCAAGACAAGATCCCAGACACTGAAGTTCTAGAAAGAGCATCCATGCCTAGTATCCACACTCTACTAATGAAGAAACAGATTCGCTGGGCTGGTCACTTGACTCGCATGTCAGATCACAGGCTCCCTAAACAAATTTTTTTACGGTGAGCTGCATTGTGGTAAACGCTTTCAAGATGGTCAGAGGAAACACTTTAAAGATAGTCTGAAGATCTCACTAAAAAGCTTTTGGAATTCATCATGACACTTGGGAGACTGCTGCCAAAATCCCAAATTCGTGGCATATATGATTACACAAGGGTGCAGTCACTTGTGAAGCAAACAGAACTGCAAGAGCTGTGAAAAAAAAGCTGGACAGAAAAATCACTGCAGGAGATCCTCCTCCTGGAATGTCAAGCATTCTTTGCCCACATTGTCAAAGAACATTTCGAGCCAAAATAGGCGTTACCAGCTATCTTACAACTCACAATTCCATACTTTCAACCCCACTGGATGAAGTGAGTGGTCATCATCACTTCTTGATGGACAAACAACTCAACGTATCAGAGAGAAAATCAGAAATGGTGATTGATTGATTGATTGATTGATTTAGGAACTGACATCACAGCATTCGGGGCATTCCAATAAATGCTCCGTCCCCATCCTCAGCAGCCAGCGAAGAGTTCCAACACCAATAGTACCAGTAGCAATCTGATTATATGTCCGTCTCGCCTTTCCTCTGAGCGTCAAGCGTCGGCCAGATCCCCTCGTCACTCCTCGCTGTCTTATTCTTGCCAGACCATGGTAATCCATTTGCTCCTCTGAGGTGTACACGTGCTCCCACAAGGCAGCAACCACGTCTGCCTTGTCATGTATCAATACTCCACCAAGTTCTGCAGAGCCAGCCAATCTGTCCGCCTGTTCATTTCCCAGCACACCGGCATGCCCTGGAGAAAAGATCCAGGCGATGCTTGTCACCCGTGACGTCCGAAGCGAAGCAAGCCACTCTGCACGAAGCCTGCCCGTCCTCACCCTCGTCAGCATGCTTTCTGAGTCAGTTACAATCACGATGTGTGTGTGTGTGTCATATTCTCCATCCAGTGGAGAGCCGCAGTGACTGCCTCCACTTCCATTCTTAAGCTGGATGTTGTGGTATCATATGCCAGACTCTCCTGCACCAAACGTCAACCATTAGCTTTGGCTATGAACCCCCAGCCACTTCTCTCACCTCGACACCGAACCACCTGTGTAGATAATCACATCACCCGGGCGAGCATTATCCTGTATTAGTTGCTGGATTTCCACTTCTGTGACCCATGGTGGCCACTCCCTGCACTCCCGGCTCAATGTGATTATAACTCTGGACAAGTCTGACTGCACCGCTGGCACTCTGACCCACTCTTCTCCTCGCCTAATGTTCTCCAAGATGCACACCTTGTCTGATCGTATCCTCCGCCTGAGCCATCCATGATTTCCCTCTTATCAGTCGCTGATGGAGATAAACCAGCGCTAGATGTATTTAGAAAACAGCTTGTGAAATGGTTCAGCCACATAACTCGTCTATCAAGAGACAGCAATCCACACCAGACCAAAAGAAAACGGATGAAGATACCCATCATGTAAACGATGGTCAGAGGGAATAACAGAGTCCATGGGAATCCTAATATATACAGCACACAAACGGGCACTCTTCCACTGTTTAAACTTCACCTCAACACCGCAAGGTACAAGAGGAACAAGATGAGATGATGATAATGAGAGACAAGGGTAAAAGCTGGATGAGTTGATAGAATGACATGGAAGACAACGTGTGATTGAACTTTTCCAGAACACAGACAATGAAGGTTGTGGAGGGCCAAAATTGTCTGCACTGCCATGCATGGCACATGATGATGGTATAGACCAACTTGTTATTTTTTTGGGGGGTGGGGGGGTGTGTGTTACTTATCACGTCGGCTCTGTGGTGAATGTGTTTTGAACACAATTCATAATCCCGTTTACTGCATTCGAACACAGCTGTGGGCAATTTGGCAGCAGGCCGCCGTACGTTCGGTTTTTATGAAATGGTATGTGTGCCGGTCGTTCAGAAAGTAATGGCAAACTACTGAACGTAAACTTGCCCAGGAAACACAAATGACCAAAAAATGCTGGGGTTGACTGCTACATCCTGCAAAGGATATGCAACTAACTTTTATCATTCCGGCTCTGGCGAATGTGTTACGGACATGATTCGTAATCCCGCATACTGCATTCGAAACGCAGCTGCGGGCAGTTTAGCAGCAGACCGCCTTGAGTTGGGTTTTTATAAAATGGTATGAGCACCGGTCTTTCAGAAAGCACTGGCAAATTACTGAACTTAAACTTGCCCAGGAATCACAAACAGCCAACAAATGCTGGTGTTGACTGCGACATGCTGTAAAGAATATGCTACTAACTTTTTTTTATCACTCCACCGTGTGATTATTTTGTACTTGTTATGCCTATGAAATTTATATACTATGAATATCCTATTGTGGACAGCTTTTCTCATTTTGTTTTGTCAGTCACTTCATGAGCATGCTCATTAAGATAGAAAAAAAAAAAAGTCGACAGGGTCGACTTCATTGCACTGTGTTATTATCCCATAAGGTTCAGTCTCTTTCCACAGTGTGGAAAGCATCGCACAAAGCACAAATTCAGTAGCTCAGCGACGACCCCCAGGAGTCTCAGAAAAAAGTTCACTCGTGAACTGAAGGATGCAGTCCGGAATAGAACCCACAACCCCCTCTGCCGTGCGTCCACCTTGACGAGGTAGAGGGGCTTGCGCGTTCCAATGACCCCAAGAGCTATGCCGACGGTAGCACAGCTACTGGTAGGGTCACCCATGTCGGACAGGTCAAGGGAGAGGGACCAGACCAAGCGACGTACAAACCTGCTGCCTTGTAGGTAGACTGGGGACAGTCAAAGGCTAGGGAAAGCATCCCGAACAAATGCTTGTCGAAATCGGATGTACTGAGCCACAGGCTTGACAAAGAAGTGCAACGTAACTTTATCATTTCATGATGCCACAGATGAAAATTAATCGTTATGGTGCTAATCCCGTGAAGTCCCATCAGGCGGTGATAGTGCCGGGCCCCCTGCCTCGAGGGGGTCCACCCATGACTACTGGTGGTCACCTTCCCCTGTGCTGTGGAGTCAAGGCACAGAGGAGTAGGTTAAGAGCTATTGACCAAACACCCCGGACACTCAACATACTACAATGGAATGCAGAAGGAGTTTATAACAAGAAAGCCTCCCTAACACAGCGTCTTCATAAAGATAGAATAGATGTGGCATGCATTCAAGAGACACACCTCAACGCCAATCGCACATTTTCAGTTCAGGGATATCAGGCCACACGTTTCGACCGCGAAGGACACAAAGGAGGAGTTGTAATACTTACACGAAATACAATACCTTGCAGCGAAGTATCTGTGATCTCTGACAACCAAACGGAAATTATAGGTGTTGATATAATGATAAAGGACGTGAAAATAAGAATTTACAATCTGTATAGCCCGGCAGATAAGGATCTTACACTCTCAAACATGGAAATAACTGACACAAATTGCATTGTTGTCGGAGACTTTAATAGCCGTTCAGAAAGATGGGGATACCCAGATACTGACAAAAGAGGAGATGAAGTGGAGGACTGGGAAATAGACTCAAATCTCCATCTACTCAACAAAGCGGATGACACACCGAGCTTCTACTCCAGAAGATGGCTTACCACTTCTACTCCAGACTTAGCTTTCTGCACAGGAGACATCCTCCACAAAATTGATCGCCATGTGCTTGACCAATTAGCAGGTAGTGACCACAGACCAATCAAGCTTGTAATAAATATGGAGTATGTTCCACAGGAGCAAAAGCCTTTGCCCCGTTGGAATTACAAACGAGCAGATTGGGACAGATTTGCCATACTAACAGACAAATATTGTGAAAACATAAATACACGATATGGCAACATGAAGCAAATGGTGGAAAGTCTAAACAGAGCAATAATACAGGCGGCCACTGAGTCTATTCCAAGAGGAGCGAGGAAAAATTACAAACCATACTGGACTGAAGAACTACAAATTTTGGAGGACAAAGTTGAAGATGCTAGGAAGACCGCAGAGAGAGAACAAACAACTGAAGCGAACATCTCTCTCAAAGCCATCTCAGCAAAATATAAAAGAACAGTAAATCAAACAACAAGAGATTGTTGGAGGAAAAAAACAGAAAACCTGAATTTTGACAGGGATGGAAACAAACTATGGAAACTAGTGAAAGCCATGAACAATGAAGGACCTAGAAACAAACAAATAACAATTAAACAAGGAAATGCCTTGCTTACAGGAAAAAAGGCTGCAAATGCACTAATGGAACACTATGCCAGTGCAAACCACATTGATATTACAGCCGAACAGAAGAAAGCAATCAAAGATAAACAGATACATCATAGATATACAGAGACAGCAGCAGAATATATGATGGCAAATCTAACAATGGAAGAAATGGAACAGGCAATGAATACCCTAAAAAAGAAGACATCACCAGGAAAGGATGGAATCACAAATGAAATGCTAATAGGACTAGGCACTAAGGCAAAAAAGAAACTACTAGCAGTCCTAAATTACAGCTGGAAGAGGGGAATAGTCCCACAGGCATGGAAGGAAGCTATACTAATACCAGTCCCAAAGAAAGGAAAAGACCTGGAAGAACCAAATGGCTATCGACCTATCAGTCTTCTTAGCTGTGTAGGAAAATTAATGGAACGCATTATCAATGGCAGGCTAACATGGCATCTGGAAGAAAACCAACTCTTAACACCTCACCAAGCAGGATTCAGAAAGTACAGATCCACTGAAGATCAAATAACCTATATAGCTCAGGAAATAGAGGATGCCTTCCAAGAGAAAAAGCACACACTAGCGGTCTGGATAGATTTAGAAAAAGCATTTGATAAAGTATGGAAGGAAGGACTGAAAGTAAAACTGCAAAAAATGCATGTTTGTGGGAAAATGTACAAATGGATCAGCCACTACCTTGAGAACAGAACTGCCAGGACAAAAGTACAAGGACAAACCAGCAAAATGATGCTATTGGAGCAAGGTGTCCCCCAAGGAGGAGTTCTTTCACCAACATTATTCCTAGCATATATAAATGACATCACGGAAAATTTTCCAGCCAGAGTACACACATCATCCTTTGCAGATGACCTAGCCATATGGACATCTGAAGAATATATTAGTACAGCTAACAGCAGAATACAGCAAGCCCTATTAGCGCTAGAGGACTGGTCAAAATCATGGCTAGTGAAGATAAGTGAGGAGAAAACAACATGCACAGTGTTCTCCCTCTCAACTAAAACTCAGCAACCTAAGCTGGTATTGAATGGAAAAATATTGCGCCATGAAGAAAATCCAAACTATCTAGGAGTCACCTTTGATCGTCGCCTGACATGGAAGACACAGGTTGAGAAAAATCGAACAAGAGCAAGGCAAAGAATGGTAATCATGAAAAAGCTTGCTGGTACAACGTGGGGAGCAGATGAGAAAGTTCTCAAGAAGTTATATACTGGACGGGTGAGGCCAGTACTGGAATATGGCATTGCAGCTTGGGCAACAGCAGCTAAGTCAAACTTTAACAAAATAAGTAGAGTCCAAAATCAAGGAATGCGAATCATAACTGGAAGCCTGAAGACAACGCCTATTAATGAATTAGAAAAGATCACTTGTTTACAACCAATGCAGGATAGAAGAGATAGCAGAGCCCAGCAACAAGCTGAAAAATTTAGAAGATTGACAGACCACCCTATGTATAAAAGGTTTAGTGGTTTTGGAAAGGGAAGACTGAAGCGTAGCAACTTTGTAGAAACTGCAAAACGAAAGATTAGGGCAGATCCCATACTTAACATATCAACAGTCAAACCCATTTACAATGCAGACAAGTTCCCAGCTTGGAGACAGCAGCAACTGCCTGAGATGATAGAAAACATTCCTGGTATTGAGAAAAAGAACACTCAGCATGAAACCGAAAGAAGAAAAATAACCCTAAACTACATAAAAGAACATTACCCAAGCAGCAATTGGACCCATGCATATACAGATGGATCAGCCAAAAATTCAGTAGAGAATGGAGGAGGAGGAATTCTCCTAAATTTAAAAAATGGAGTGAAAAAAACACATTCAGTGGCAACTGGAAAGTTCTCAAGTAACTTCAAAGCGGAGGTAGAGGCTCTGAAAACTGCAGCAGAAATGCTCTTGATGGAGGAAAATAAAGAGACGCAAATAGCTATCTTCACAGATGCAAAGTCAGCTGTCTCAATACTGAAGAGCAAAAACAGCACAGAACTAGCTGACCTAAGAGCAGCACTCCATGGTCTATGCCAGAAATCCAAAAAAGTTATAATACAGTGGATCCCATCACATTGCAGTATACCTGGAAATGAAGAGGCTGACAGACTGGCAAAAGAGGGCGGACGACTACCACAGCCTGACATAGACATAACCTATAATGAGGCAAAGAGGTTGATAAAAAGCACTTATAGAACCAAATGGGAATCAGAGCATCCAGGCCACCAGAAGAATGATGCATATTACAAACTTGACCGAAGAGAACAAGTAGCAATCTTCAGACTCCGCACAGGACATAACAGGCTGAAATACCACTTGTTCAACAAACTAAAGATAGGAGATACAGATGAATGTAATTGTGGAACTGGTAAAATGACAGCTAAACATTTGCTGCAAGAGTGCCCAATATATGCAGAACAGAGAAAGATATTTTGGCCCACGCCTGCTTCATTCGAGGACAAGCTCTATGGAGATATCAACAAGCTCAAGTCGACTGCAGCTTACTTTAACTGTATTCAGGTTGACATTTAAATGTACATTAAGAAGTATTTAGACTGCCACACTTCATACCACAGGCATGTCGGTTACACAAGCCTCCCAGAGGCATGAAATGGAATATTGCTTGGATAGCAAATCCATTACGTGGAAAGTCCGAATCGAAAGCTCACTGTGTGGGCTTCATAAAAGATGGAAAAAGTTTCCTAGTGGCACAAAATGGAATATTGCTTGGATAGCAAATCCATTACGTGGAAAGTCCGAATCGAAAGCTCACTGCGTGGATGTCATCTGCAAACAGCATTCTTCTGGCTTCTGGAAGAACAGCCTATGGTGAACGGAAGGCCCAATATACGGAAGTGAGGCTAAGCAGCCATGTGCAGGACGTGACGATTCCTTGGGTGAGCCCAGTACCAGAGCGCTGTGTGTTGGCTCTGCAATTATGGAAGCCTCCTTGGATGGCGGGGAATGCCCATGGTCTGTCCCTGCCTTCCCTTGAGGGCCGACCAGGATGCCTTTGGCTGTTCTATATGGGCCAGCTGGGATGGGAGATAACACCGCAACAGTGAGAGTCTAACGTCCTAAGAAACCCCCCGGGAAGGTTAACCCGGTCAACAAATGCCCGCAGAAGTCGGATGTGTCGGCCTAACGGCGCAAGAACGCAGCTCTGCTGTAAACAGGCACAACGCAATCACGTCCGAAAAAAAAACTCCGGATGAACGAAGAAGAAGAAGAAGACTCCGCACAGGACATAACAGGCTGAAATACCACTTGTTCAACAAACTAAAGATAGGAGATACAGATGAATGTAATTGTGGAACTGGTAAAATGACAGCTAAACATTTGCTGCAAGAGTGCCCAATATATGCAGAACAGAGAAAGATATTTTGGCCCACACCTGCTTCAATCGAGGACAAGCTCTATGGAGATATCAACAAGCTCAAGTCGACTGCAGCTTACTTTAACTGTATTCAGGTTAACATTTAAATGTACATGAAGAAGTATTTAGACTGCCACACTTCATACCACAGGCATGTCGGTTACACAAGCCTCCCAGAGGCATGAAATGGAATATTGCTTGGATAGCAAATCCATTATGTGGAAAGTCCGAATCGAAAGCTCACTGTGTGGGCTTCATAAAAGGTGGAAAAAGTGTCCTAGTGGCACAAAATGGTATATTGCTTGGATAGCAAATCCATTACGTGGAAAGTCCGAATCAAAAGCTCACTGTGTGGATGTCATCTGCACACTGCATTCTTCTGGCTTCTGGAAGAACAGCCTATGGTGAACGGAAGGCCCAATATACGGAAGTGAGGCTAAGCAGCCATGTGCAGGACGTGACGATTCCTTGGGTGAGCCCAGTACCAGAGCGCTGTGTGTTGGCTCTGCAATTATGGAAGCCTCCTTGGATGGCGGGGAATGCCCATGGTCTGCCCCTGCCTTCCCTTGAGGGCCGACCAGGATGCCTTTGGCTGTTCTATATGGGCCAGCTGGGATGGGAGATAACACCACAACAGTGAGAGTCTAACGTCCTAAGAAACCCCCCGGGAAGGTTAACCCGGTCAACAAATGCCCGCAGAAGTCGGATGTGTCGGCCTAACGGCGCAAGAACGCAGCTCTGCTGTAAACAGGCACAACGCAATCACGTCCGAAAAAAAAAACTCCGGATGAACGAAGAAGAAGAACCCACAACCTTTGGAGCCCGAGTCAGACAGCCTGATCACTTCGCCACGGAGATTAAGATAGAGATGGACTCGACTCAAAGACAATTTCTGAAATCTTTGAGATGGTCAAGAATGACTATCAGTTTCATTTTTATGCCAGGACATGCGTATGTAATAAATAATATGAGTAGATAGGCACCCTGGTCTGGCTATGGCAGGAAACAGAAGCAGTGGACCAGGCCGACATCCTGAATGGCCTGACTGCAATAACATCAGATTAAACAGGATGAAGCTAGACAAGAGAGACATGCCAGAGACCAAAGAGGAATCGTCAGTCAACACAGAACTGGTGCCATCAGTCACTACATGAGAGGGAGCTAAGAATGGGGGAATCTGAGCTTTATGGATTAAACAGTTCGATGTGCAGTGAGAATGATCTGTTGCTAACTTTACTAATTTTTTGAATTTAGCTAGGGCAGCAGCCAATTACAGCCTACTTTTTATAATATATTTATCACACATTACTTTATATAATTTTCGGGAGGTCAGCATGGCGTGACTTAGGTGAATAACATATATAAATATAGTCTTTCTTCGTTTTAATAGCATCACTCATGTTTGGCGACTTATAGTTTATAAACTGGAGATTGTCGCTTTCCTCTCTCAGTCGTCATTGTTGTTCTTCTAGGGGTATTAGTTGTATATTCATTCACCATCATCATGTCCCCACCGTGGTTATTTCTCTCTCGGCTTCTTCATACTCACTGAGAGAAGGACTCTCTTGGTTATATATGTCCTCACTTCGCTGACTGTATTCAGTACTTTACTTTGCTGATGATTAGACTCTGCTATTCTACACAAGCTATGCCAACATACTATTAAACACAACTCAGCACTCCTATAAAAATGTGACTCGGACTCAGGTTTAGTTTTGTTACTATATTCCTCTAAACACTCTAGAATGAACATTGTCGATTATACAACCATGTGTTCAACAATATAATATACACCACAATTTCTAAACACCTATTAAAATAGCTGTATAATATTAGCCGTAGCTATCTTCGTGACATGGTGCATCCACACTTGACAACAGCCACGTACCTGAATCAGATACCTTCGTGACTCGTGTTTATTTGCACTGGTTACAACCTCAGCCTTTCATGGCCTAAGAACCACAATTGTCACGTCCTTCCGCGTGACAATATTTCATGCCATGAGCTATAAATTGACTCATGGCAGTATGCTGAGGTAAGGGGATAAAGTTGGACTAAAATGCCCTTGACTTGGGGACGTAAATTACAAGTTCCTCTGAAGTTAGAGTGAGTCATTGTTAATAGGGAAAGCTAATTCACACACAGAATTCAGTCCAGCACTACTATAAGTAGTGTGTATGGACTACGCTTGAGTTTAAAGTGAGCGAGGTGGACCCCCCCCCCCCCCAAATAGATATATATATATATATATATTTTTCGAGCAATGTGTGACCCACTAGTGGCTCATTTGGTTAGCTGAAGTCCTCATAAAAAAGGTGGATGAATAGCACAACTGAGATGACAAACATGGTGTATGAGGGACATTCAAGAGCCCCTTCTGGAGCTCTGTTCACATCCTGACACCACAAGGCAAACAGGAAAAGTGAAGAAGAACACACATCATCTGCGTCTTCATGAATATATAAACATCGTATCATTGAAATACATGTGCATTATTTATAGACATGTTGTTGTTGTCACCTGCTTGAATTGAGCTTCACTTTGTCATCATAGGCAGTAAAAAGACGTCATGTTCAGTCCCGTCGGATGCAGGAATATCAACAGCAGTTAACTAAGCAGCCGTATAGGAATGCTAGAATATGTGCGGTATGCGGTCGCACTCTCTACTCAGGGCCTGGCTACAGGTATCATTTGCAGCGACATCGACGTGACAATGAAAGTTTTCCATGTGATAATTGCCGTAAAGTGTTCAAAAGGTTAGTACTGCTCTTTTATCCTAAATGTGATTATGTTTACGAAGATTACATATGTGTTATATTTTTCATCTGTTTAGTATACTCTGTTCTATGACATGGTGTCAAATAATCAGTTTATATTCTATATTTTATGTTTAATCTTTTAATATCAAAATATATGTTGCATTGTTATGCATTTTGTCATATTTTAATAATTTATTTAAAGACACAATCTGCCACATATCCATGTTATCATGTCACTTTATTTGAACACAACCCTTCAAATAATATCTTATTGCACTTATAATTTACTTATTGTTCTGGTTTCTGGTGTGCCCTCTAATCTAGGCTTCTTTGTCTTGTAGTTGAATAGGAAAACACATTTTAATTATTTTATCTTTCCTTTCCCGGGTTTTCCAGTTTTTCATATGTAAAATATAATTTAAAAACATGAATTATCTTATCTGTTATATCTGGTCCTAAATGTTTATAATATCCTGAACAAACTGCTTTGACCACTGTTTTGTGTGTTTGTGTGCATATGTGCTTGCGTGCTTGCACATGTGAGTGATTGTTTGTTAAATGTTGTTGTTTGTTTGAGATAGATAGTGCTCTACAAATTGTAAGAATTAAATTCTTGTCCGTCTCCAGTTAGTTAACTGCATATCCTTTACAAGACGTCATAGTCAACACCAGCATATTTTGCTGTTGTGATCTCTTGGCAAGTTTACATTCAGTAGTTTGCCATTGCTTTCTGAATGACCAGTACTCATACCATAGTTTAGTTTAGTCGATGGATCAACATCACGGCACATGGGTGCAACCCATAAGTGCTCTGCTTTCCTCCTAACTCAAATCTGAGTCTGGAGAAACTCAGCTCAGTGCATGAACTCCATAGCACCGGCGAGGATCCTGAAAATACTTTGGGTAGATTTTTAACTCGAAATTTTGTCCGGCAGCACCATTAGGCTACTCTTTTTTATTTCCAACTGCCAAGGGATTTTTTATGAGTGCAACAATACACACGGGTGTCCGATCTCACTACCCAGAGACCAGGGGAAATTTTATTACTAGAAGTCCACATGAACAAATCCCGGTCATCACCGGGGCTTGAACCTGGGACCTCCAACACTCGAGGCGGACACCATACCTCAAGACCACGCAGCCCCCTATATACCCATACCATTTTGTAAAACACCAACACAATGTGGTCTGCTGCCAAATAGCCCGCAGCTGTGTTTCGAATGCGGGTATGCAGCATTATGAACTGTGTCCATAACCCCTTTGCCACAGAGCCACTTCTGACTCCAGATTAGGTTTAAAATCTTGGCTAGTAATGACACTAAATTTTGATCAAAAGTTCTAAGTGTGGATACCTCAGCTTGAATACAAATGGTTAAATCACTTGTGTTTAGAAATATTTCCTTAATATTGTTTTAACAGTTTCTATTTATGTCTTCTTTTTTATGGACATCGGTCATTATATGCATATTTATTGGTTTAATTTTTATCTTACAAACTAATTTTCACTTGATTCATATACACAACATTACACACACCCGAACATGCCAAAGTAAGTAGAAAAAAAAACACAGACAAGCTGGCAAATAATGCACCAACACAAATGGGAGAAGCATGGACAGGGCTGATATAATCAATTCAGTACAGACTCATTTGATGGATTCTAACGAGACACCGACTCCAGCCAGATTGCACGAATTGGGAGTAAAGCCTGGTCAAGCATGCCAATGCCGCCTTTGTGGGAAAGAGGAGATATCATAATCAACTGATCATAGAAACAACAAGCAGAAATACTTTAGGATAACAGCCGCATCAGAGGAGTGAGCTTGCATGGGAATGTCTATTGTGCAGTGATGTCGTTCGACATAACATAAAATGACAAAATGACTTAACATAACATAGTTAGTTAGTTAGTTGCGGTTCCAACTTCATGGCACAGTGCCGCCCCATTATGCTCCATTCCTGTGCCAGTGAATGTTGCACAAAATGCTCCTCACTGCCCCATTTGAAATTTGGAACAGACAGGAGTCTTGACAAACCAACATCCAGCACAGATATACTATGCATAATGCCACTGCCAGAATGCCAGCATAAAAGTTCACCACAAAAAATATAGTTCATCGTCGATGGAAGCGGCATTCACTAGAAAACAAGCAGCTACACATTACTGCATAAGGCATCCCAGTTAGTTCAGCGGTTAGCCAGCCACCATTTTTCTGAACATGCAGTTCACGCTACAAACAACCGTGGATAGATGTAAAAGCACTCCACACAAAATTCACAGCTCACAGTGTCCCTCCACGCACTCAACTCAGTAGCAGGGCGACGGAACCATTCACTACCAGTCCAACATGATGAAAATGCGTAAGCAAACCGCAGCCACAAGCATAAACACTCCAGAGGCCTTAACAGCTAAATCGCCTATCCTCCATGTTGGGGACCGGAAGTCACCTCTACCTGATCAGAAGAGGTAAAGGCAACATAAAATACCATGCCATGACGTAACATAACGATGCATATACACATCTGGTCTCAATATGTTACCAGTGTTTGCTTCTACTTACAGTTTTAATGGTTTGAAGTACCACCAGAAGCGAAAGAGATGTCGCGGTCAAGCTCACACTGTATCAAGTAAAAGTGTACATACAGCAACAAGTGGTATGCTAATGTGTTTAAAAATTTAAAAAATTTTGTTTCATGTCCTTTCCAGGACGTTGTAATAAACCCAAGGTTTAATTTTTAGGCAGTTTTAATTTCAGTAGTTTGCTATTGCTTTCTAAACAAGAGATTAAAGTTAAAGTCCAAATGACTGGTGTGTGGAATGCACCTGCTATCAGGACATAGGAATTTTAAGTATACTGTGAGAGAAAACACAATGGCTATTTTAAAGAGGAAAACTCCAGAGATATAAAGAACTGTAGCTTTGACCACTGCTAGGGAGGATTTCTTCTTCTACTGCATTTTATTCACCATTGACACATAAGCCCTTAAACAACATGCTATCTTTTGCGATCTATTTCAGCTCCCTACATGTCTTATACACATTCATCTCTACCTCCCTCTAATTCTCTTCTCTATGTACTTCTAGGTCTCCCTGAATTGCATTGGCCCTGTAGGTTATAGTCAGGATAGTGTTTAGTTGTGATATTATCGTTGTGATATTATCAGAGTTTGTCAATCAGTTTGTGTTCTAACCAGTGCCAGTGTCTTTTCTTACCAAAAACAACCCAAAACCACAAGGAACATTATCCAAGCAGTGCCTGGACTCCTGCATATTTAAATGGATTGGCAAAAAATTCAAAGAGATGAACTTGGAGAGATTCTTCTGAATCTGAAAAATGGAGCAAAGAAAACATATTCAGTGGCAACTGGAAAGTTATCTAGCAACTTCAGAGGAGAGGCAGAGACCTTGAAAACTTTAACAGAAATTCTGTTAACAGAGGCAATTAAAGAGAAACACACAGATCTCTTAAAAATGTCAACAGTCACAACATTGAAAAACAAAATGAAGAACAGAAATATATTACCTTTCTAATTATATATCTTTGCTTGTTTGATGGATAGAGTCTTTCAGCTAGCTTGTGCTAAGTTGTACATAAATAAAAAGACAAACAAAAACATCTTTACTGGTGCGCACAGAACCGTGGTGGTATAGTTGTTAGTATACAAACTTATCCGGTCCCTGTGGCCAAAGGCTTGCGAACGCGGTTCATGAGCCGCTTACCAGGTGTTCGAAACGCAGCCATGACCGATTTGTGCAGCAGACCGTGTTGGGTTGTGTTATAACGTGTTGGTATGGGAGTCGGTCGTTCAGAAAGCAATGGCAAACTACTGAACGTAAAATTTGCCTAGTACATCAACAGCATCTGAAAAATTCTGGTGTGACTGCAACGTCCTGCAAGGAATATGCAACATTAAAAAAAAAAATACAAACTTAAAGAACACTGTGATTCCAGGTTCAATTCCTTGGAGGATTCTCGTCTGTCTACTGCAGGCTGTTTACAGCAGAAGATCTAGAGACAGATCAAGTAACAGATAATAGATGTAATCAAGATATTTAGTTTTCTCATAATCTCACTCAACACCATCAAGGCAATGCACTATCAACAACTGTTGCTCTCCTCTTCACTTTAACACAAAAAATTGTAATATTAAAAGTGTCTGTCAATCTAGGTATACATAAAAGATGGAGCACTTGTCCCATAATTCTCAAATGCTTGTTTGTATTTCCGTAAAGAGTCACTATATCTTGTTTATCTTTTAAAACATAATCTTTCGTAGCTACTGCAGACACTAGAACTCTACCATCTTGTGAAACTGAGAGACTGATGGAACTTGCAAAAATTGCCACGGGACCACAGAGTCCACTTCTTCAAAGTCCTGGCCCAGACAGCCAAGGCAGGTAATGAAACATCACGCTGTGATTTCTGTCTCTAGTTTTAATTTAGTGTGTCTGCTTTGTTTCTTTCATACCAATGTTTACAAATAATGTTTCTTCCCATAACTGTTTATTTAAAAATTTTCTTTTAGTACTTTTGTGATTTTTAGACTGTTTCAGGCAAAAGGATGGAGGAGAGCAAGATGAAGGTTTCATCATTCAAATTACATTATCAAAATGGACTCATAATTTCACACCTAATAAGTCCAAAGGTGCTCAGGTGTCCTTCTCAGAATTTCCCTGAGTGTTTGTTGACTGATCACTATAGCTAGCTATTGGTTCACCAGTCTTCTTGTGTCCAGTACCAAACCTTGAAGTCTTGCAATTTCCTTCTAGACCCCGATCATTCTCTCACCTGTGTCATTGAAATCAGCAGTTTAACCAAGATATTTAATGTCATTTTTCATATCTTCTCAAGCAGAGGAAGGCTAACCTCATTACAAAATGCCCGCCGGAAGTGTCGTCCTACGGGTGGCAAACTAAAAATTGACACTATGCAATTACATCCGAGTGAAATGTCTCGTCCGAATGTCTCTCGTGCTAGGAACAGCTCTGACTACCTAGTTTCCAAATGCTGCTCTTGTTCGGAACAGCTCTGACTAGGTAGTTTTCCGAATGTCTGTCGTGCCTGGAACAACTCTGACGGGCGCAACGACAAGCACATGTCTGAAAACTCGCTGAGTGGATGCCGTCTGCAAACCTGTCTGGTTTGTGCGGGAATGGCCCGGGGCAAACGAAATGACCAATATATTGAAGTGAGGATTTAAAGAAGCCATGAGCAGGACATGACGATTTCCCTCGGTGAGCCCAGATCCAGGGCGTTATGTGTCGGCCCTGCAACTATGGAAGCAACCTTGGATGGCGGAAAATGCTATGGACTGTCCCTGCCTTCCTTTGAGGGATGACCGTTGGCCTCGACCGTTCAACCTTGGCCAGCATGGTTGTAGATGGCACCACAAAAGTGAGAGTCTCCCAGGAATGCTACCTGGTCAAAAAAGCACGCTGTAGTCGGAATGTGTTGGCCTACGGGTTTCGGCCCAAGGGCGCATAACAGACACACCGCATTCACATCTGAAAAAACACTCCGGATGAACGAAAAGAAGAAGAAGATATCTTCTCAAGTCTATTGACACAATAGTTGCAGAACCAGACAAAGCATCTGTCTTTTCATGCCCATTGACACTCATGTGACCTGGCAAAAAGACAATAGCCGTAACCACGGATTTCTGCATTGAGTTGAACCACAGCCTACTCATATATACTCGCATGTTCATTGAGTTGCTCAGTATGCATGTATAGT
The DNA here is from genome assembly GCA_963921405.1 of Cepaea hortensis. NCBI lineage: Eukaryota > Metazoa > Mollusca > Gastropoda > Stylommatophora > Helicidae > Cepaea > Cepaea hortensis. Next base: position 44,871,800 of record OY992887.1, on the reverse strand, counting down.
TGTGTGTTTCCAATCAACACAGTACCATCGTCTCAGTCAGCACCTTCATTGTAAGGCCACTATTACTTGTTGAGAAAGCACCACTAGACTCCTGAACTATTTAGCAGTTGCAACACGCTGAGAAAGCCCTAGCACGGTTCCCTCTGGCAAACTAAAGACCATCTATAAATATCACATCCCCATCACCGGAGTATCCAGCCACTAGTGCAGTCACGTCAGCTGCTACTGTAGAAGAAAACTGCTTCCTGCATCTTCTATTGAGAGTGATGACTACCAATAAGAATTTCTTAAATTTCTTAAGAACAGGTATGAAAATTAACATTAAACCGGCAAAATTGAATGTTTGGTAGTTACAAGAAGGCACACAGTATGTTCTATAAAATAGCAAAAGCATAAAAGTAAACAAGTTAATCATATGAAAATCTAGGCTGAATAGTAACTTCTGATGAAATATGTGACACAAAACATAAAGAAAATAATTTTCATATACAATGCTTCATTTACTAGAATGCCTGACATGAAAGCAGAAACATCACAACAAGCACACAAATCCACTGACTAAAATGCTATGTGTGGTCTGTTTCTCCTGTACAAATAATGCTAATGTTGAACAATGAGTAATTAAATTATGAAAAAACTTAGGGAAATGTAGATTTGGTTTTAAAAAAAAAATAATGTTGAGAATAGCGTCAATAGAAAAGAAAATGGCTACCAGGATGTTGATGACCGTAAGTATGACTAAATCCTGCATCAAAACCATCAGAAAAAGACAGATGCATCTTAGAGGAGGTGGAGTAGGGAAATTATTTTTATGTAGAAAAAATGGACACTAGAAGCAAAGGGAAAGAAAAATGTATATAGAAAGCTTCAACAGCAACAAATATTAATATAAACATCGGTTTCGTTAAAATATCAGATAACAGAGAGGATTAGAGAGTTTTTATCACAGTCTTCTCCAGACCTGGCACTGGAACATCAAGCAGCATCGCTAAAATGCATGAACACACGTAAATACGGAATAATTGCATTTTTATATGATGGGTATCAGTTTCTTCTATCTTGTATGTGTAATAACAGGCAATGACAGAAGTGAAATAGAGATAAAAAAGATAACAGGAATGGCCAAAAATATTTTAACAACATGACAAAAAATATTAACATCTAGAGAGATAAAAAACACATTAACAATGAGAATAATCAAAAGTTAGATTTATTTAATACTGTATTGCGCAGAAACCTAGACAATGAACAAGCAATTATAAAGTTAAATTGAAACAAACATTTTTTTTAAATTTGGCGCTCGCTCGCTTTGAACTAAAGCGTAGTCAATACACACTACTTCTAGCAGTGCTGGATTGAAGTTTGCGCGTGGATTAGTTTTCCCTATTAACAGTGTCCCTTGCCATCAGGCGAACTCACACTGACTTCAGAGGTACTTGTAATTTATGTCTCTAAGTCAAGGGTGAGAGGTCTATATTTGTGTCCAACTGTTCGGGGTAGGGGTTGAACCCCTTACCTCGGCATCAGCACACCAGATGTTTAAGAACATGCATGTTATAATGAAGCCCCAGAGATGTGGATATACAGAAGAATATGTTGTATTTCTTGGAAACTAACCAATTACAGTTCTAGAGAAGTTGGGAATGAAAAGAGATTTCATGAAAAAAAGAAGAGAAAAATTAACTATTTTAACTACAATAAAAGTCATAACCCTCTTATAAAAAAAACATTGGTTGGAAAAAGTGAAGGCTGGTAAGCAAGAGACAGACAGGAATACAAATGAGAAGATAACATTGAACAACAGTCTTTCGGAGTGAAGAACCAGAGTTAGAGACAGAGAGTGTTGGAGATCCATTGCAGCCAACCTTCATTGTGGAGGGAACCCGATTAACTGATTGATAATATAGATTATATGCAACTTTGTTTTTGGCAAATAAAGAATGTTTAATTTGCTTAACTTGATTTTGTTTAAAATTTTAAATCTGCTTTCAAGAAATAATATTTGTCACATTGGAATAACAGGTATCAAAGATCACATGTGAGAAGCATTTCTGATTTGAATTCCTTTTAGTATTCAATAAAACTTTGATTGTCTATGCATATTAATCAATTATATTTGTTAAACTTAAACTTTTTTGTTCTGTTGCAATATTATTTCTTGTAGGATTCTTACCTCTTTCATTTGTACTGTTATTTTTGGAAATGATTATTCTGGAATATGTGGTTGTATGACTGACATGGAATTAAGTTTTTAAATTGCTAACATAATTTTAATGACATTGTAATTGTTTTTATCATGTTTCAAAATTTATTTATTACATTAGCAGTAGCCATCATAATTAATTTTAGATTTTTCTTGCACATATAATGACTTTTGTTTCAGTTTCTTGTTAATTCCTAATATATTAAGAAGCTCATATGTTGATTAGTAATTACTAGCAACCACTTAATTGTGTGACTCACTATATATAAAACAAACCGGCATATGCTTATTGGTTACTTCAAACACCACAATCTTTTATGAAAATAAACAAATCTTTAGAACGTTTAAGATGAAATAAACCAGCAAATGATGATTTGCATTATATTCAGTTAGTTAAATTGTGTATTGTAGAATTATAAACAAACTTTGTGGTAGATTTTATGATTATTATGAACTAATTGAGAGAATGTATTCAGTGTGTCAGGAAGTTTTAATTAAAATTATGTCAAAACTGTTGTAAGAGCAATTACAGCATAAGATCTCTAGATATAAGATACCTTTATAATTTCATTGCAATTTAATACCAGTAGTATTACAAGGGCCGGTCTCCCTGGCCTAGGAGTTACATGAGAATTGGTAGCGGTTCTCGCCGCGTTGGTGACTTATGGGATAAGTGAGCCAGCCGCTCAGAAAGCAATGGCAAACTACTGAGCGTAATCTTGCCAAGAAATCAACAACAGCGGTAAAATGCTGGTGTTGACAAAGAGCTTATTTGCCAAAACCTGTGCAAACAAATGGAAACATTGGTAAGGGTGTTGTAGCGAAGCGTATGCTACTAAGATAAAGAATATGCCAAAGTAGATACCCATAGACTTCCTAAGAACAAAAACTACTCACTGATGAAGAAGAGACCAAATGGCTCATAATTCTAGAATGATTTAATAGGTCCAAGAACTGATTTAATCTTCTGACAGTGTCAGGTGGAAAGGAATGGCGAACAACTATACTTATATACAGGCAGAAGGCCAAGGTTTTTCAGCTACTCTGCCTGAATAATATTGAGCCCCCAAATCTAATCCACTCTCACAGATATGGAGATAGACAGATATATATATATATATATATATATATATATATATATATATATATATATATATATATATATATATATATATATATATATATATATATATAATTTTACAAACACTGTCAAAATCTAGAATTCCATTTACGTACAAAT